>JAVTVY010056298.1:0-30686 GCA_036873755.1 Hanleya hanleyi | reverse complement strand
AAACCTTCAGTATCAACACAGATGGGAAAATGAATACATGCATATGTATTTTTCTTCCTACAGAAAAGGGAAATTGTATCCCTGGATGTGCATGTGTCGTGAATGTATGACAAATTCCAATGTTTTTTTTTATAGTATTGGTGAAATAGTCTGATACTTCACTTAAGTGTACACGTGGCTGTCTTTTTCACAAAGTTGACGGTGATTGTGGTAACTGACAGGCCTGGGTTCATCGGGTCAGATAAAGTATACTTGATATATTGACGCCCCAAAAGTGAATACAAAAGAACGAATAAAACTTTCTGTTTGTGTGAACCCATACGGCAGAGTGGTTACAAAGAATGTGACTGAACTCTTATGTATCTGTGGAAATTATTAGATATTAAATATGATTGATATTGTGCATATTGCATAGAAGACCCATTTATCACCAGTTGACACGAATTATCCCAGACACTGGTTCGACAACCGATAATTTGTACACTCTTCTTGTACAATTTAAAAATAACTTTTAGCTTTGAATTACAATGATCAATGTTCACCGACACTACGCGATGGCCTACAGTGTGATACCCAAATATACAAAATACTTAAATATATTCTTCGAATACTTGTGACTCGTATACAAATTTAATTCCATTCAAATGGACAACATTTTTACAGAGAAAAGCTGTCCTTTCATTGAAGTGAATCTATATAGAAAACTCACAGGATCTTCACAATCATCAAGATGGTTTGAGTCAGTTAAACTTTTCCAGGAAAACGTATTAATTTTTTCGTAGATCTACGATAGTATTTCCCCGAACCGTAAATGAATGCTACGACCACGGGATGCCTACGTGATATTCAAAGCGGAGACCGGGCACAATGTGACATTAACATTTTTTTTCCAGGTTTACTGATAGACAAATCCTCTATGTTAAGTTTTTATATGAAAGAAGTCCACATTAATTACAATAGTTATTCTATTATGAGAAGACACAGGACGACTAGGAACAATTCTGGGGCAATATGTGACACAGCTTAATTGCAGTATGACAAGTACAAAAATACGAATAGAATTACGAATTATTGTTACTTGTAACATAAAAATTATTCAGAGTTTCTGAATTGGGTAACTTTGCTTATTGTGTTCGATAATGAAGTTTTTTATCACGGCATATATACCCGGGGGTATAGAGATGGTCACGAAAGTCTGGCCGTCCGTCTGTCTGTCTGTCTGTCTGATTGTCTGTCTGTCTGTCTGTCTGTCTGGACGTCTGCCTGTCTGTCCGTCCGTTCGTTTTTCTTGTCAACGCAACTTCTGAACTGAAAGCCGTATAGGTGGTCGATGTATCCTGCCTCGCCAAATCCCACGGTATCAGCGAGATCGCTTAAGGCCAAATCACTGCATCTGGGTCCTGCGGATTCAACCATCGTTGTCAGGGATGAAAATCGCACACTCATATAAGCGGTCTTTACTGGTGTATCTGATTTATCTAACAGGGATAACGTTAGTTGCGGGATAGGGCCAGATATTAGTGACTTATATTGTGGATTAGGGAAAGAAATGGAAACCGTCAGGATCTGAGAACCCCAGAAGCCGCGCGAGGCCAAGTAGTTGTATGCTATTGTCGGTCGTCAACTTCAGTCGATCAGTGACATGGTTTATCTCCAGGCCCACCCCGTTTGGCTTGAATACCTCTTTATTAAGGGAACAGACATTGTAATAACCGCTATGGACAACCACAAGATTTCCGCGGACAGAGAAGCTAGTTCCGGCTGGGACATTCTCCCATAGAGGGTAGAAAGTGAGCTCGAGCAGTGCTACTTTGTATTGTCCGTTTTGTTTCTTGAGCGCATGCGTGAGGTCGATTGCTGCGACATTTTGAATGTTGCTCAATGTTACATACACAGCCGGCCACACGAAGTGCTGAACCAGCCAGGATTGCGCATGGATAGACACGCCTTTAGCTTCAACGTAAACGCCACCTACCAGGTGGGCGGGGTGTACACCGCTGGAACGTCGTCTACGACGACTGCACGAAGTGTTACTGAGACGACATTCACTCATCAAGATATCTTAGTGGCCTTAGAGAACACAGCAAATGGTGACTTTTCGGCCGAGTTTCCTAATGCATTTTTGGAATACCGTCTGCCTGAAGTGAAAAGCGACCAGCTTGTTCAGGCATGGCACTCTGATCCCTTGCAGTTTTGGCAGAATCAGCTGAATTTCGCCGTGTGGTGCGCCGCGACCGGCTGCGGCGCGTCTGTGAGCGACCACCTAGCGGCTGTCGTTTCCGCTGGAACAGGGACCGCACGAACTGCTAGCCACACCCGGGCCCTATACACCTTCCATATCTACTTTCAAATCAGGTGGATCCTAAAAGAGCACGGCACCTTCAAGCACCGCTCCCACAAGACGACGCCTGGGCGGCATTTAACAATCCATTTGACCGCAGGGCATATGAGCGCATCTGTGCAGAGTTGGGGGTGTCGCCGCACACCGACTGGAGACAGCAGCAGAGCGAAAACAATGGCATAGGAACGATTTACTTCTATGCCACACACGCAGGCTACATGCGACTTCCAAAACCGTACGACCCAACCTGGCATTCGTTTACTTTCCGAAAAAATCGCACAGGGATCGGAGGCTGACAAGGCGTGGACAACGTTCATGCTTGACAGATCGCAGGGCTTCATACATGCAGGTGTCGAGCGTGTTAATGATTCCATTCGAACGTATGTATGGGCCATCCTCGGCGCCCAGGTTCAGACGCGCACACTAATCTTAGGAGAGGGCACATCATTTGACGCACAGAAGCAGTTTCTCGCCAACATCGAGGATGCGGTCTCCTCTCCAGCTGACCCCTCATCAGCGTTCAAACGCTACCAAGACGTCCTGCAGTATGGAGGCTCCAAAGTTAACTATGTGGTCGGAATCGGTCTATACATGGCCCCCAGTGACATGGTGCTCCGCATAGGTCCTAACGCCGGTTACAACAATGAGATCTTAGTTGCAACAGAAAATCAAAAACTCGGCGAGAACGCGGACGTTAACGTAACAGTCGCTCCTCCAAACACGGGAGAAAAGGAGTGGTTGCCATGGCGAGTGGCAAGACCGCGACGCTGGATCATGTCGTTCTCACCCAGCCGTCCGCGCCGGTTCACTCCTCGCGAGATGTCGCTGCCTCCACGGTCCCAGCTAGTCAACACGACGACGAAAAGACCACGAACATCGTCGGTGTCATCGTAACTGGGCTGATGGCCATTTGGCTATTTCGTTGGCCAGTAGCGAGTCACCACATAAAGCAGCCCCGTAGCCGCAACAACCAAGGACCACATATTCTCTGCAAGCCATCCAGCAGTTTTCGACGTAAGGCTAAGAAGCCAGGAAACAATGCTCCCAATTATGCCGGGCAGCGACGCCGCGGCTTTTCCGGCAAGCTTTTCGAGGATTCGGCCGAGGGCGTGTAGGTGTTTCTTGACCCACTCTTTTACAGTCCCGCTCGTCGGAACCGAGGACTTCATCGATTTGCGCGACCGTGAAGGCCGTTTCCATTTTCTGAACAGCGTCTGTGGCTACCTTGGCTCTTCCGTCGAGGTCCTGGAGTTCAACGCTTTCGACCGCCTCTGCAGCCCCACCAAGCTCTTCGCTCGCTGTCTGTCGAGCTAAAACAGTCTCTTCGAGACGGCCGTTATCAATATCATAGTCTGCCATATTGAACTAACACAGCTTATCACTTCAATAAGATAGCTTCTTCACAATATGGTCGCAAGCTTAATCCCTACCGCAGATTTCGCGAGCCACTTGGGATCAAGGGGGTTCGCCAGGCAGTTGTGACCACAAACAACCCTAGCACTATCGATCAGAACCAAAAGCTACTGGTGCGCTCTCCCAATCTCGGAGCGAACGATGTTATCGTTACGGGGACCGCTCGCCTCGCCTTCAACATCGAACTGAAATCATCCGACGTGAATCGAACCGTGGTTTAGAATCTGGGCCGCGCAATCATAAAGAAGACAACAGTCAAAATCAGCGGCAATGAGGTTATGAGCATTGACGACTCCGACGTATACCACTGCTATCGCGACCTGTGGAATAATGCAGCCTACCAGGGTATAGATACTGGCAGAAACCAGAACACGCCAAAGCTTCGGGTTGGTGCCGCGAATGCCGAAAACAAGAAAACGGATGAAGCCATAGCACGGGCATACGGCAACCGCTTCTTTGTCCCGCTTGACTTCGTGTTGCTGGACAGCCACATGCCTTTCTACCAAAGTGCGCCTGGTGATCGACTGGAGAACGAACTGACATTTAACGATTACAGTCGCGTGATCGTCGCAGAGGATGACCCAGCTGCTAGTTACAATACTGAAAACATCTGCCTAGAGTTCGAAATGGTGACACAGAATGATCCCGCTAGATTGATCCGAACCCAGTATGCAGGACGCCTAGCCATCCTTTAGGACAGGGTGCTCCCACATCGCAAACTGACACGTAACAAGTCTGACACTCTCTGGAACATCAACCTGAACGTGCCCGCTCGCAGCATGAAGGGCATTCTCATGCTGTTTGAACAACCTGTCCCCTAAAATCGCGACACTGAGGACTTCTATAATCCGCTCATCACGAAGGTAGAGGTGTGCATCGAGGGGGTGCCGAATCAGCTGTACAGTCAAGGACTGAGAGCGCACCAGCTGTGAGATGAGACCAAGAAAGCGTTCGCAGCCGGTAGTAAACGTCAATCCGAGCTTGCAATGGCCGCAAAAGACCTGGATCTGGCAGACGTTTCCCTGGGGGAGTTCCTGACCACAAAATATGCACTATGGATGGCTCTGAGAGCCACGGGCGATGATGGACTACATGGGAGCGGACAAAGAGTGGTGAATGCCAGCGAGGGCATCACCATCCAGATCACAGGGGAAGCAGAGCCGCCCGGCGCATTGAACGTTTATCTGTACATCGTCATGGATGCACAAATGAATATCGAGGATGGCCGACTCAAAGTAGTGCTCAATTAATGGCGCAGCCCCGCTGCTTCCCAGAGACCCCCACTCCGCTATTATATGTGGCCAGACAGGGTGTGGTAAGACAGTTTTCGCCCTTGACCTACTCGAAGGCCACTTCCGTGGTGTCTTTTAACACATCGTCATCCTTTGTCCCACGTGACGATTCGCTATAATAACACCTATCTAGCCCGACATTGGGTCTGGGCTGACCCAGAGATCTACATAGTCGACCCCGTCGAGCGCCTCCACGACTATCTGCGAGCATTTTATTGCCTATTTGCCGGAGAACACACTTTGTACATCATTGACGACTGTGCCGCAAGCAAGGCTCTAACCAAAAAGAAAGACAGGCTGTCTGAGCTAGCCTTCAGTGGCCGCCACACAGAGCAGAGCGTTTGGGTGCTGACCCAGAAGTACAACTCGGTCTTGAAGGATCTACAAGAGCAGACGCGATGGTGCGCTCTGTTTCACTGTGAGGACCGCGATTCTTTTGAAGAGTGCCTCCACGAGAACGATGTTATTCCAACAAGAGATGAGCGACTCAAAACTAGGGCGCTGTTGGCAGGGACAACATATGCAAAGCTTCTGCTAAAACCTGAACAGCCGGCTGCGTATATGGTTGTTAGCTAACAGTTAACTGTTGTTTAGGCCGTAAATGTGGGAAGTGCTACTGCTTTGCCAGATTCGCACTCTCGAGGCCTTTGTTTATATCATTTACGAATATATTAAACTGAAGGTTTACGAATATATTAAACTGAAGATTTACGAATATATTAAACTGAAGAGGTACGTAAGTCATAGTGTTAACTTTTGCCAGCGGTACGCGCAAGTGATACGGCCCACGCACGTAGCAAACATGGATTGCGATGAGATTATTGACAAGCTGTTGGAAGAAGAAGAGGCCGACGGTCGTGCCACCAAGGCGGCTACATCTAGTTGCCACGACGGCCCGACAGCCGGAACCGCAAGGTCTCGCTCTAGCTCCGTAGGAGCCGCCGGGATGACTATTGCTAGTAAGCGCGAAAGACTAGTAGCATTGGCCGCCGGAGGACAGGCCAAGGAGTACATGGGGAGGGTCATTACACCGGACCAGGTCGAAAGCCTGGACGATATAGAAGTTGACAAACTGTATGCTCGCTATGAAGCGCGCTCGTGAGCTAAGATGACTGAGACCTTGGAGACAGCTGCACTTCAGCTCTATGCCATGGCAGCCAGCACTTTGCTCCCCATTCCATCTGAAAATCAGTCAAAGCTCGTTGCTGACCTAGAAGATGACCCCTTCGTTGAGCATGCGCTAAGCAATGCTACCTGTCAGCTATACCACAGCTTTGGAATGTTCTTGGACACACATGCCCCCCGGACATATGCGCCACGTTCGATGATGACGGAGGTACTGGAACCACAAGCGAATCAGCCATCGGTGAGAGTGACTCAGCAGACCCTCAGTCAGGAAGGGACAGCGCCTGATGAAAAGAACCCTTAAAAGGTGGAAGCGGGACGAAAGGGCGCTGCCGCGCGAAAGGCCAAACAAGAACGACTGAAAATAGAGATCAAGGAGGCCAAGGAACATCTTGCTTCCACAGGAGCGTCACAGGCTGCCGAGACGACCACCTCAAGCACCGAACCGACCGTCGAAATCGCACGAAGTGCTGGACCACAATGGGCTCCTTATATACTATGCAGTTTAGGAATTGCAGAGGCTCTGCTCGTGGGATACATGTTGCGCTTGCGTGCCCTTTCAGGATCGCCGCTTGTGTGAGCAATTTGACGCCAGTCGTTCGGACCGAAACAACGAGGACCGAGCAATTAAAAGATCCTTTTCGTATGCAATAATGTCTTCAAAGATGTCAACCTTAGGCAGAGAAGGTAAAAACAGTATCCGTGCCAGCGAGAACAGCGTTTAAACATGCCCTCGATTGCCTTGCTAGGGGGTGGAGCTCTTGTCAATGCTCTTGCCTTCATTGGGTCGAATTACTTCTTTTCAATGTTTCGAAGTTCAGGTGTTGACGAAGAGCGCAAACGTCATGACAAGGCTATAGAACAGCTCCAGGCTGCAAGGGATGCATGAACAAAAAAGGGAACCGAAAGGTTTGACTGGATAAATGAAGAGCTCCGACGACAGGGACACGCCGTTCGCACATTCCATGACGTCGATGCCGCAATCCGCGAGTACTCACAAGTCACGGGCATAATACTTGACCCTCTCGGCTCAGAGCCTCGACTTTCAGCCATGTACGTACCTTCAGGTAACCAAAAAGACCGGGAGATCGTCTTTGTCATTCTAGGAATGTGCGTGACGGGGCTCGTAGCCTATGAAGTAGGCAAATTCACCAAATAGGCGAAGAAATCGCTTTCGGTTTATATCGCCTCTTGCCCACCATACGAAGTGCTGCTGGAAGCCTTTTTCGAGTCATTTAAATGCCTCTACCTTTGACTAAAACCGCTCGCGGAAAGTCTCCGAGGAAGAGACCAAGGCTTGGCTGAAGAAGCAGGCTATGTGGCAGATATACCTTCCTGCCCCACGGCGCATTCCGAGTTTCTTGTTTCTTCCACATGATAAGGTGCGGCGTAAGACGTTCAAGTATGCCCTGACCGTGGTCGACGTTGCCAGCCGTTACAAAGCGGCTGAGCCTGTCAGGTCGAAGGAGTCTCTGAAGATTGCATCCGCGCTCTCTTGTGTCTTTGAACGTGGACCTTTGAGATGCCCAAAGTTGTTGCAAGTTGACCCAGGGCGCGAATTCATGGGCTCGGTGAGTCAGCTGCTGGTTAAGCACGGCGTGTCGATAAGACGTGGTGAAAGGAAGCTCACCGAGGTCAAGGCATTGTGGAACGATTCAACCGCACCTTGGCCGAGCGTCTCTTTGCGCACCAATACGCCCAGGAGATGAAGTTACAGGCAGTCAGCCGGGGTGAGAGGTCGATTGAGTGGGTGGCTCGGCTGCCCGCTGTGGTATCAGCTCTAAACAAGGAGGTGACTCGCCTAACTGGTAAAAAGCCCTCTGACGCCATCAAGGCAAATTCTGTGGTCCAAAAGCCCTCATTAGTGGCGTCCCGTCCCGTTGGACTCAAAGAGCAAAACCTCACCTCTGCTGTGGGCGTTCGCTACCTCTACCAGCCAGGCGAGCTTGAGGGTGGTCGGCGTCGCGTGACCGACCCTGTGTGGTCACTTCACGTCTACCGGCTTGAACGCTCAATCACAAAGCCAGGTGCGCCTGTCTTATATTATCTGCAAGATGGGCCTGCTCGTGGATTTGTCCGGGAAGAGCTCCTTATTGTGCCTCCCGATACTCAGCTGCCACCGGATGGTGTACTTGCTCGCTGAGTACCGCATCCCCTCGTTTTCGGTTGCACTCTAGGCAACAGAGGCGCACATTCCCCTTGCAGTGCCCCTTGCTGTTATCCAGACTGTCTACACTGAACTGCTGTGTGTCTTTGGGTTCGTAGGCCCAGAGCGTTTCGATTTTACACGCAGCGCAGCGATTCTCTTGGCTCTCTTTGAGCTGGAGGACGTAGTCGACCTTGAGATTGAAATCATCGCTTTTAGCTTGGTCCTGGCGCTTGTAGGATACAAGCTTCTTCTGGATGGCCTTCCTAATGTCGTGCTCTGTGGGTTGCTTGACCTCAGTCCCCTCTACTGGTGGACAGGTTACCCGTTCTAGCTGGTGCATATACTCTACACGGGACACGGCCAGGTATACTAGGTTGGACCACTGGAGATAGTCGCCGATGATCCAGACCTTTTGTGGGTCATAGATGGTGAGACCCTGGGAAGAATGTACTGTGAGTGAATAGCCGAGGCGCCAGTCATCAGATTTGATAGCCCCTTCCGCGACCTCCTTTGTGACATATTCGATGTTATTGAGGACGAGCTCTTCTTTTCGATCTGTGCCGGGTATGGTGACCATAATGTTCTGTTTCCTGCTGTCTTTGGGGTGGTATAGCAGCGGTACTGGGGCGTCTGGGAATCTTTCCTTGTGTCTCTGGAGCAACAGCTCCTGCGCCCGGTCTCGGACCTTCTGGCGGCTGGTTAAGATAAGTTCCTCGGGCCTCCACCGCTCCATAAACCGGTCCCACCCTAAGCAGCACGGGAGTGCCTTTCGCATCTCCTGGCACTGGACCTTGTCAGTCTTGAGGCGGATGCTCTTTTTTAGGGCTTTGAGGGTATCGTGTTTCGCCCTATGGTCTGCTTCGATTTTTTCGTAGTAGTCTGCCTTTTGTCGCAGCCAGTTATGGGGCATCTCTCCAGCGATTGGGGGAGGCTGGCCTTGATCACCGCAGCAGACGACCTGGAACCCACGCTGCTCTAGCCAGCCCAAGAACATCTCGAGGATAGGCCTGGGTACTGTGCAGACCGTGATGAACTTTTGACCCATGCGGTCGGCATCCAGTCATTCTGACCGCTCCACCGGAAGAAGCTGTGGTAGGTATGGAATTTGACGCCTCTGTCCCTCATCTCCTTCGCGAGGCGGTGGGTCGGGGTGAACACCAGTGGGTCTCTCGCCCGGAAGAGCTCGATTGCTCTCGTGGTTTTTCCGCTACCCCCTCCGCCGTTGAGGTAGCTCAGCCGGTGTCGAGTCAAGGGGTCATCGTAGTGTGGCGCGGTGCTGGGTGGGAGGTTTTTCTGTTGCCTTTTATACTCTATCTTGGGGAGGTATGCAGCGTGTTCCTGTGGCATGTACAGCTGCTTACCCTTGTCGCGCCACTGGGCTGGGGATACTGAAGGAAGGAGTGTCTGATTGATCAGGCAGTTCACGCACAATTCCTCTCCACAGTCGCACAATCTAGGGGCTACGTAAGCCTCGACACCCCCGAGCTTATGCAGTGCGATCTTCTGGATATAGAGGCTGTCGGTGGTCACCCGGCCAGCCTCTTCGGCTCGAAAAGCTGCAGCATGGCGACGAGGTTTATATGGGCATAGGCAAGCATGCTGGCCCTCAGGTGGGTGTACTGGGGCTGCGAGCCGTCGTAATATGTTAGTATGTGGCCTAATGGGCATCTTTCGGACGCGCCAACCGGGGTGCCGCTTCGGCGGGTGTCTCTCACGAGGAAGTCCAGCTCTCCCTGGTCGATCACAAGCCTCCGGGTTAGTCTTTTGCCATCGGCTTTGCTGCCCTGTGTGAACTTTCCGATGATGCTGCAGCCCTGGTCGCGGTCCTCTGGAAGCCAGACCTCAGTTTGTTTCTTGAAAGTGATAAAGGCTTTACGGACCTTGCGGTTTTTCAGGAGACCAGACTCTGTAAGAAAGGCAAGCAGGGGCGTTGGGGCCCAGCCCTGCTCTGCGAAATGCCTTCCGAACAAGGCAGGGATGACGGTGTGGACTTTTTCTTCGAACTCCCATTCCTAGACCTTGGCAAAGCCGGTGCCGATATCCTGAGGAAGGGGGCCGTTGATCGAAACACAGGTCATGCGGTGGGTGGGGTGCCCAAACCGCTCGAAATATGGCTTTGCCTCACCCTTCCCTCGGAAGGTGGCGGGGTAACAGGCTTTCATGTCAATGCTGACGATGTCCCTCGTATCGTAGTCCATTGCATTCCAGAGCCCACCATGGCCGTGTTCCACACAGGCCTTCTGGATGTCGTCAAGGAGGCCGGACGGGGTCGGCTTCCAGCAGTTGTGCTCTTTGGCTATAATGCTCGCCGCGTGGTTCACGCCAAAGGCCCGGTCGGCGAGGGTCTCGTCGCCCAATTCGGCACAGGCTTCTTGGAGTTTTCGGTGGGCTTCCTGCGTCCTGGAGCACAAACTGGTCGACGTTGAGCTGTTTATCTCCACCGCCGAGAAGCCAGACAGCTAGTGGCTCATTCTGAGTGGCCTTTATGATTGCTTTCCAGACGTCGACCTCGTAGATGTAGACCTGGCAGGAAGCGGGAAAGTGCAGGTCTTTGGACCAGGCGTGGCCGTTGTGGCAGATAAGTTATATTGGTCGATAGCAACTACCATATTTTGCGCTGTTGTAGACGTCCTCGCCGTCAATGTCTCGCAGCATAATTGCACGCTTGAGGACCTTCTCACGACCTGCAACGTCATTGACCGTGGCGCCTCTGTCATAGACCATCTCCTCCCACTCCTGTATTTTCCGCCTTCTCGTGGGGGTAAGGCCCTGACCCCTGAAGGCACCTTCGAAATGCTCCACCACTCTTTGGTCAACGCAGTTGAGGTATCCATCTCTCGTCGGGGCCAAATTGCCAGCGTCTGGCTCTCTGAGAAGGTAGAGGCCGTAAACGACTGCAGTGACAGGGTAGGCATTATTGTAGTAGACCTTGTCGATGCCGGTCAGAACACCGGGCGCAGTGACTCGAGTGAGCACGACCACATCATGCCCCTTCTTTCTCTCAGTCCTCACTAGGTCGAACTTGTCTTCCACGACCCAGACCCTCGCTTATGCGCGAACTTTATCCTCATGATATATTCATCCCCAGGAAGGGCCCTGACGAGCCTTGCCGCTCTCTCGTTTGTCATAGTGACGTCCAGAAACATACGGGCCCTGGCTTCGAAAACGTCGTTGATACCCGGCGGCTCCATACACCACCATGTGGAGAAGACCGCGGCGCCGCCGTCGACTTCGAATTCGTCTTTAGCGTCATTAATTATGTCAACTCACGGCTCGTCGGCCGGGAGCCGCACCGGGGGAGGAACCTGGGTGTCCAGGTCGATAAAATGCCTTTCGGGGGCTGCATTTTTGCAAGAATCTCAGGACCTTCCCGGCCGATCCGACTGGCTAGAGACTTGGGCCATTCCCCCCCCCCCCCAAGGGTGTGGCCATGCAAGTCTTTCCGCAATTCGCCGTAGGTGCGGGAGCCGCTCGGTAGGTTTCGCACCCGCTGCACATGGGCTCTGGCTCGCAGCGAGGCCGTAATCTCATCGTCGAGTTGCCGCAGCTCACGGGCGCGCTCTCCTTTCTTACGGAAGTCTTCCGCATCACCTCGAAGGGCGGGAATCCTTCCAGCTTTAAGCGCCCGATCGACTCTCTTTCGAAACTCAGCGGCGCGCGCCTCAGTGATCGTCCCAATGAGGTCGGTTTTGTTGCCCGTGGAAGGCAGACCATATTGCTTTGCTAATGCGCTTCATCTTTAGAGTATACTTTGTGATAACAGAGATCTCCAGATGGAATTTACATGGGATCAATCTTAGCCAGGCGTCGAAACTCAGCCTGAAAGACCCCCTTTGCCTCTGCCGCCAGGCCTTAACATTTTCGTTTACATATCCGCAGCCTCGGCATAGTGAGAAGCGGTTTAAAACACCTACCCCGCACCTGCGGCAGAGCTTTGTGGTCGAGCCGAGCACAGTGGTCCACTGGCATGTATGTTTACCCTTCATCGTATCTCTGGTGTATGCATCGATTCTGTATGTTTAATGGGGGTTGCGGTGTATTGCCTGGAGCGGCAAGGGTGGTGGACCGCCCCGAGGCTCTACATAGTATGCGCCCACTCTATGAAGCCACTGTCGTTTGCTGCTGGATTACACCTTGCGAAAAACTCTGCGAAACGGTCAGCGTTTTTCTGTCTTGGTAATCTGTCGTTGGCGGCTTGGATTACACCTTGCGAAAAGCTACACCCGTTTCTACGAAACGGTCAGAGTTTTTCTGACCTGGTAAACTGACGAGGTGCGCAGAAACGGGCCTATCCTCTACTCACGTCGTCGATGCGGTTCCGCCCGCTACCCACCCCCAGATGTCCTCTAGGCGCCCCCATGACGTCTGTTCCCTCCCCAACCTACACAGAAAAAGTCTATTCACTCTCCCTGCTAATTGTCATTTACCAGAATTGTCTATGTAAGCTGTTCGCATTTAAAAACAAGTATTCCGAGCCTTCATTAGTATAGGGTTCAGATCCGACATTCAATATTCAGCCGTCGTCCACAAAAGAAATTTCTGTGTCAATAATCATGATAAACTGCCTTTTTCGTATCTGTTAGCATCAACTCTAAATATATAGCAGGATGAAATTAAATTTAGAATAACACAAAATGGTCTCTTGCCAGAGAAAAGCAGTCAGCAGTTTTCAATGATGACAGACAGACAACGTAAAATTCATATCACTGACCATTATTTTTTATCCAGATGAATCTTCATGTTCTTTTCTCAAGTATAATGCACATCATTCACGCTTTGATTGCGACTGTTCATTTTAACACCATGAAAATGTAAAACACCTGATGGTCAAACGTCCTCGGGCCAAGCGGAATTAGGCACGAGTTAGGACACGTAGCGCCGGAGATGCAGTGTACAATATTTACCACAGAATTTGATAAACTTTCAGTGACGGCGTTTGATGGTATAGCCCTTTCTTGACATTTTCTGCAGAAATGTTCTGTGGCTTTGAATTAAATCGTCACATTTTGCACGGGATCTAGCAATTGTTACCAAACGAGATATGTATACTTCGCCGTATGCAGGGTCTTCTAGAATATTGTTATGCACTGAGTAATTAACATTGTCAAAATTGTAATCGTCTGTCATGTCGTCGATTCGACATCACATGCCATTTACATTCTTGTACATTTTCCAATTATGAGACTATCAGCAGTGAAATCCAGTGAAAGGGAGGGGAGTAAATATCCTTCATATATCCTTCTGATATGTGGTTTATCCAGTGATAGGAGATCGTTTGCATAATGCTTAGTGACCGATCAGAAAAGGGCTTTGAAATGGTCACAGTTTCTGCATACAGGTGTATAGAGAACAGACATAGGCCTGGTAAAGGAGGTGTATAATTTGTACCCATTGGGATAACTATACACTCTCTGTATGTGGTGTTGACTAATTACACATAAATGTTGTGAATGAGACTCTATAAACACGATTTCGTGGGATACTACATAATTACAACGCATATGATGAGAGTGGGAAGAGGTGCCGGAATACTGACAGAGGCACATGACTTCACAGTATAGTCAGTTTTCTGGTTAACCTATTCTAAAATACATACCAAGAATCAAACCATTCGTGATATGCGTTGTATCTCAGGTAAGCTTTTATTGTACCTGTCCATGTGGCAACTCAGATGACATGACCACACGGCCCCTAGCACCGGCATAAGCGATATTAGATACAAATCTAGAGAGCTATGATGGAAATGCTCTAACAAAATCGTATATTAGTAATTGGCGAGCTGTTTCGCTGGGACAACTCGTACACTGGGGATTGGTGAGCTGTATTGTCGTCAGATAAAATGACGGCATTTAACACAAAAGACTAGTCTGTAAGGCCCCACAAAATATATCAAAGACCTGTTCACTGCTCTCTCAATGATCACTCTCAACTGGTTCAAACAATTGATGATATACAAGATTTGCTTCTAACAATAATGATCGAGTTAGCCGCACATACTAATGTTCAACAATGTCTGTGTGTGATAGAAAGGTTGTTCACGATAAATGTTTTCATATGCGCAGCATTACCGGAACTGGTATTTTGAGCGTACCACATCCTAAGCCTCTCTCCACTAAATATTCTTGTTACCTCTGTGGAAGAGGGGTTTAAGGACCACGTATGTTTAGATGGGTAAATGGCCCCAGAACAGGTGCGATAGAAGCGCCAAAAATAAAATATTACATGTACAAGAAATTGTTCAGCTGGCATGAATTACAATATTATATTGTATACTCGAAAAAGTTTCAAGGCACTGGGTCTCATCATTCTCCAATAACAGGGCCGTGAAGTGGTGCATTCGTGCAAAATCGCCAGTTGTGAGACGAAAAAACCTCATATTTCTTCCTATAAACGTATGAAGAAAAACGATAGCCAGAACCATCTTGATACAACATACTCGCTGTTCCAATATGTAGTCGTCGATCAAATCTGGTTCTGGTTATGGTTTATCTTCATATGTTTACAGTGAACAATAAGAATTGTTTTCGAATGCACCACTTTATGAGCCTGTTACTCGAGAATCATGAGACTCAGTGCCTTGAAATTTTTCAGAGTATGCAATATAATATTTTACTTCATGCCAAATGAACAATTTCTTGTAGTGGAAGTATTTTATTTTGGTACTTCTGCAAGTTTCATGCTGCCAAATAGAATTCGGCCTTGATCGTCTTCACCTAGAATTATGCAAAGTATCAGCACAATATAGTGGCCTCTCAAGTCGGGAAGTGCCAGCTCTTGTTCCTCTCTAGTTCCAGATGCATGAGAGGGCAAGAGGGGGGGAGGGGGTTAGGATCAAACCGTGTGTATCCGTGTATGTATAAATTTTCATTTGGTTAATGATTGAATATATTTCGGTATGCGTCTTCTGTAAATCATTAATCCAGCTACGGTGAAATGTCAGGGTGTATATAATGATGGCTTACGCCTATTACTGTGACAGGGTATAGGCATTATGCGGTGTATATTACACAGTGGTGGATTTTTCTCTTTATTTTTACAGGATATGTAATTAATAAATCCACAGTCTGGGAGAGCCTAAAGATTGATGGTATGACCTTGGACATATATATAAAAATTCAGCTGTGCTTTTCTGAAGACCGTAAACCAAATGTGGTGAAAATTGGTCTAATGGTTGTCATGATGATTTCGCAACTTCACAACCTGCATCCGTTCCGTGTTCGAAGATCAAATGGGGAAGAAATCAGTCATTAAACGAGGACATGTATAACAAGTTTGGCTGTCGGCGCCTGTGAATATGACCGACAAAGCATACATGTATGTCTGAACGAAAGTATAACATTATATCTTTGATCGATCAATAGAAATACAACTATGAAATACAGCATAAATATCCCATCAGTCATCAACTGACAAGTTTATGCGTATACACTAAAGCCTGAGATTTTCTTACCTTCTTGAAGATATTTAAAAGTATTTTAATTTTGAATCACTGTATAGGGATTCTTCCTCAATGACTCTTGCTCGCCCAAGCGACGAAGCACATAAAAGCAACAAGTCCACGTGACCAGGCCCAGTCGTATAACATTAATAATAGCGTTCTCAGAATACTTTGACATGTGTGACTGATCGACATCGCAACCGGATCTCAAAGTCCACTACAGTTTTTGCACAGTTAAAACCTTCTCTGCTAACTTATGAAGCAGACTGACGAAAAATCAGGTATTACAAGTGATACAAACTTTCGACTCCCTAAATCCATACTTGCATATTCATTTTCTGTAACCATATGGAAGCCGTGGGTTACAACACAATGCTTAATCTACATTAATTATTATCCTCGGCACGCATGTCTGCAGGAGGCTCACTTTGTTGTTCTTCTTGTGACTTGTGAAATACGCATGCGCTAAGAGAGTGTGCCACACTTTCCAAAGTCCGATCTGACATGACAATCCTGCCTTCAGGATATTTGAAATGCATCTGCAACTTTTCTGAGTTATTCGCTGGAATGAATCATTGCTTCGTTGGTTTCCGTTGAGACGTCAATTCTTTTATTCCACGACATATGAACAATTTTCGTCTACCGCTTAAGAGCTGCCAATCGACACATCAGTCAATGTCTTTAAATGTTATCATTTTCGTTAACAGTATGTAATCATTGAATTGCTTATATACCAAGACGGTGAGCTACAACCTTCTCTGTGCTTCAACTAATTTGCATACAGTTCATAAACGATTATGAAAATTAAGTTCACTACTTCTAGTAATCATTTTATCTACCCAATCTAGATAAATTACAACGTGGTAATCCAGACATCCAGACAAGAATATATGGAAACAAGTTTTGAAAGGAAGAATAATTCAGCCGTCTGTGAGAATCGAATCGACGACCCCCCAATTCATGGAGTTACACAGGGGGGATTCTCAATTCTAATCACCTCATGTGCCGTACCGGTAACATTCCGCCAAGCCTAGGACTAAAATCAGTTTGATCGGTAGTTACACAGGGGGGATTCTCAATTCTAATCACTTCATGTGCCATATCGGTAACATTCCGCCAAGCCTAGGACTAAAATCAGTTGGATCGGTAGTTACACAGAGGGGATTCTCAATTCTAATCACTTCATGTGAGATACCGGTAACATTCCGCCAAGCCTATGACTAAAATCAGTTGGATCGGTAGTTACACAGGGGGGATTCTCAATTCTAATCACTTCATGTGCCATACCGGTAACATTCCGCCAAGCCTAGGACTAAAATCAGTTGGATCGGTAGTACGTCGACTCATTGATGACACTTACAACTGACTTTATGCGCAACGGGTTTTATAATTCATTAATGACAATATAGTAATTAACCCCGACGGAAGAGAAAGAACAATTTAGCATCCAACAAGAATCGAACCCACGAACCTTCCAATCTGTGGAGTTGCTCTGAGCCAAGCCGATTAATAAGACTTTCGCCAATCATGATAATGGAGGCTAAGTTGTAATGAAATGTGCGTAACTTGATGCGTGACAATTTGATACGGTTTTGTTCAATTGTTTCAGCACAGATTTCTCATCTGCGTCTGCTAGAAGGTGAGTTGAACAATCCTGTGCGGGAACAATTCATCATAGTTGTGCAGTTATATTGTGCACTTTTGGTTACAAGTCTGACAGAGTAGGTCCGGAACTGCCAAGCAGTAATAATTTGAGCCCCAAGCAGGACCGGGCAGGTTCAGAATTACCAAGCAGTTCTAATTCAGCACCAAGCAGGATCAGATAGGTCCGGTAGTATTTAACGGGCTCTCCGTCCATCCATCCATGATTCCTTCTGTTCATGGGTGCAGGGTCTCTGACTGGGGAGAGGGAGTAGTGATTTCTCCTCAAGCAGTACTGGGCAGGCGGTACTAATGCGACGCAAGGCACGACCGGATAGGTCCGAATCTACCCGACAGTATTCATTCCGTACCAAACAGGACCGGGTATATGTCCGGCACTGCCAGGCAGTACTGATTCAGCACCAAATAGTACAGGGTAGGTCCGGAACTATTAATCAGGCCTTCCATCAACCCATTCGTGACTCATTCTGTCCAAGCGTGCAGGTTTCTTGGCGGGGGGGGGTACTAATTCCTCACCAAGCGGTACCGGGCATGTACGGAATTGCCAGGCCATACTAATGCAACACCCAGCAGGACCGGGAAAGTCCGGAACTATTGAACGGGTTCCGTCCGACCATCCGTGACTCCGACTGCCCATGCGTGCTAGTTCTCTGGTTGAGGAGGTGGGGCAGGGGGAGGACCTGGGCCAATAGCGAAAGACGGGCTGATGCGAGGAAGGGGTGGGGTTGCGCAATTTTATCTGATTGGAGTGGGTGAGAGCTGGGCGAATTAAGAAAGAGGAGCCCGGAACGAGAGAGATGCGCAAGAACATATATCTAAGCAGTAGGTAAATAGGTCAATTATGTTAATACCATGTAATATACCTACTTTTACAGCAATTTCCTTTGCCAATTCTTTACGGGAGATCAGTTGCGTATCAGACCTTTAAACATCCCTGGTGTTACTTAATATTCTTCACTATAGGCCTACATAAATAAAGCAAATTTCGTGTATGCCATTATTTTGTTCATTACACATCAACCGCTACTATTAACTATAAGTCCGTCCACACAGTTTATAATTCATCAATCTTGAACTCCTGCCAATTATTACCATTACAGTGACCGACACCGTAAACTAATTAATAATCTAATTAAGTACGTTATTTCTTCAACGATAATTTTACGAATACCAGATCCCTTCCGGGTGATAAGTGTCTATTATCCCCCAGTCACTCTCCCGTATTTGCTGTCTGACTTAATGGTTTGCATTCTCCCTCATGAAAGTTAATGATCTCAGTGCTGTCCGAGAACAATGGCAAAGTACCCTCCATCTCCCACCATCGCGTGAGGTCTAGAGACTTGAAACACTTTAAGGCTATAATTATAAACATTTGTACAGTCAGTTATATTGGCCAATGAGTAACCAGAACCTACCTTCCGTATGACAAGCCATTTCATTTCGTCATTCATTTCATAATTCATTTCACATATGTGTAAACCCTTTCCACATATATACAAAATGTTTAAACATATGTGGAAAAAAATGTTTATATAACATATGTTGAAAAATATTGTTCATATGTACAACAATTTTATACAAATGTGAAAAGATTTTGTACATATGCGGAAATGTTTTGGGACAAATAATTTATTGTACATATTATGTATAAAAAAACTTGTTGACATATTAAATAAATGTGAACATTTCTACATCTGTGTAATTCTTTTGTACATATGTTGAAAATAAATTCCGTTTTCGTCGATCAAATACTGAAAATACCATGTGATATACCTATTTAGGTGTCATGTCTCAGCATTTACTGTACAACCAGTTAGATTGACCAGCAAGGAACCAGAATCTGCCTTCCAGATTATGGCAAGCCGTTTCTTTTCATCTTCATTTCGCATATGTGTAAATCTTTTTCACATATATTCAAAAGATTTCAACATATGTGAAAAAAGGTTTATTTTACATATGTTGAAAAGTCTTGTTCATATGTATAATTGTTGTATACATATGTGTAATTCTTTTGTACATAAGTTGAAATATTTTGACATATGAGCTAATCTTTTCTATGTGAATGAAATAGTTGATTAAATACTGAAAATACTATGTGATATACCTATTTACGTGTCATGTATTAGCATTTTCCCAGGCCAGCTTATCCCAACATTTGAGCACAGTTATATGTAGCTACATATGTAGTTTGGTTGTCTTATGGTGTTCACATTTTCCAATATCTGTACTCCCACATTTGAACACCTGAAACGCCAAAGAATACTAATGGAAAACAGGGACATGTAGACTCTGTGTCTCTGTCAGTTGATAGTGATAGTTTAACCCTAATAGGTCCCCCTATTATGCCCCCTACCAAACTAGCTGCGCCATCCCCGGAACGACAAATAATTGAGAGTTAACACCCGTCACCTTTTAGTTTATTATTCTGGGGTCATTTTGGGCCTATTTGCATAACCCACCGAGCAGAGGATCAGTGGCAAATTCAAGATGGCGGTAACGTGGGGTACCAATATAGTGATGTTTACGTTATTTTTCTTCAAAAGTTTTGCTATTCCACAATAGTTATTTCATTTCACATCCTATTAATAATTACTAATTTATCATGCAGTTTTTTGCGGAGAAATTACATAACAAAAAAAACACCTGTAATGTCATCAGAGCGGCCATCTTGAATTCTTTTTTTACATTTTCTGGAAGAGTTTTGCCCAAGGGTATGGTGTGGTAATTTTCAGGCCCCTAGCTCAAGGGGTGAGAAAAATGATTAACCCCCCGCCAGGCCAGGGTAACAATTATTTTTCTTACCCCTTGAGCTAGGGAGCTGAAACTTACCACATTATACCCTTTGATCAAGCTCTACCAGAAAATGTAAAAAAATCCAAGATGCCCGCTTTGATAACGTCATTTTCAACAAGAGCCCAAGGGGCTTCAATATACGCTCGTATATCTGGAATTACATTTGGTCTAAATTTCAAGGTTGTTCAATAGCCTTGATTCCAATTGGTAGCTAGCAATCCAGAGAAAGGTCTACAATTTTGTGCATCTGTGCACCCTCAATGTATCATTGGAATAAAAAAATCAGATTTTTATGAATTTCATGATTTTGGGGATCACAGTGACCTTGACCTACATTTTGGTACGTGGCACATCATGTCCCCCTAATGTATCTACTGATCAAGGTTTCTTGATTCTGGGGGCACAGTGACCTTGACTATTGACCTTGACCTAAATTTCGGTACATGACAAACCGTCTCCACGTATATTTCTCAATGGACACAAAAAATCATGATTTTTAACAATTTCACGATTTGGGGGCACAGTGACCTTGACCTTTGACCTTGACCTACATTTTGACAAGTGACACATCGTGTCCCCCCAAATGTATCTAGGCCTACTGACATAAAAAAAAATTATTTTTAATAATTTTATGATTTTGAAGTCACAGTGATCTTTGACCTCTGACCTCGACCTTCATTTTGATACGCGACACATCGTCTCACCGTAGGGTATCCGCTCACCAAAAATTGGAACTGTAGACGGGAAACTGTTCCAGATATAGACCGGACACGAGAACCGGACAGACGGACGGACGGAAACCGCCATCACATAATACGTCCGCCTTTTGGCGGACGTATAAAAACGGCATTTTTTGGTCGATTTTTCGGTCGGATTTTTGATAAATTAGTAAATATTAATGTGATGTGAAATAAAATAGTTTTTGCCCACTTTTCATCGCGGTAAAGCCCAAATTTTTGGTATGCGACACTTCATTTCCTCATATTGAATCCACTTACAAAAAATTAGAAATTATTAATGAATTCCTGATTTTTCAGTCACACTGACCTTTGACCTCTGACCTCGACCTTCATTTTGGTACGCGACACATCGTCTCACCGTAGGGTATCCGCTCACCAAAAATTGGAACTGTAGATGGGAAACTGTTCCAGATATAGACCGGACACGAGAACCGGACAGACGGACAGACGGCGGACGGAAACCGCCATCACATAATACGTCCGCCTTTTGGCGGGCGTATAAAAACGGCATTTTTTGGTCGATTTTTCGGTCGGATTTTTGATAAATTAGTAAATATTAATGTGATGTGAAATAAAATAGTTTTTGCCCACTTTTCATCGCGGTAAAGCAGAAATTCTGAAGAAATATGACACGTGGTCGCCATCTTGAATTTACCCATGATCCTCTGCTTGGTGGGTTACGCAAATAGGCTCAAAATGACCCCAATGTGATAAACTATAAAGTCAAAGGAAATTCAGCTCTCCATTGTTTGTCGTTCCGGAGATAGCGCAGAAAGTTTGGTTGGGCCCCCCCCCCCCAGGCCAGGTAGGGTTAACCTCAATTCGGGATATATTCTGTTGCGCTACTTCTTTTTTTGGGGGAGGGGTGAGTGTTTTCTCACAACAGCTTCACGTTTATTATCTTGCTTTCAGTCATGTCAGACAAGTGCAATCATTCATCGGATCAGCTCACCCTATCAATGTTATCACTGCTCTGACCGGACCCTGAACTAACAGAGGATCAGATGTCCTTCTTCTGCATCCAAAATTTTGAGAATCCCAAATTCTGCCAGCTTCAATTACCTATTCAACCCATTTGCTTGCAAGATAAAACTAGAAAGATACTTCAACTGCTCCTGTCGGTCATCAGTCATTTAACAAACAGGATCAACAGTCCAGTCCATCATAGCATGTTCATATATAATTATCATCACGTCTACCTGGACTTTATATTCACAATATGCTTTTTTATTGAAATTTATGACTACACACAATAAAAAACTATTAGATTAAATGATCTCTAAATATGGGACTTTTGTTTCGCTTCCACATATTAGGCTTGTATTATAATCATTACTGTGATTACTGTTTCTCTTGAGGAATGTGAGAGTTTTCCATGTGAGCTTATCTATAAGCCATGTAAGTAGTATAGTCTAAGCATCTCCAGCCTTATTTTGCCGGGGGAGATAACTCTTGGGAGTTCACGGGGAGTTCCGACAGCAGGCGCCACCAGCTCAAGAGACCAAAAACTACCTCCAACACAAGAGAGCTCCCCGCAAAGTTCACTATAGTTCCGGCTTGCATTATCATCATTACTGTGGTTACTGTTTCTGTTGAGGAATGTGAGAGTTTTCCATGTGAGGTTTTCTATAAGCCATGTATCTGCTTACACGTCTGTGATTAACGACTTGCATCTTCCTGGCCAGTTTCATATAGCCACTTGTGTGTGTCTTTTTATTGTGAGAACTATGTACGGTACATGATCAACATACATACTACTAAAAAGCTCCAGAATTGCATCAACGTGAATACATTGGCCGTGAACTTATCTCATTTTGAATGAATGTATTTGCATAAAAAAGAGCCTCCATTTTCTAACGTTTAGCTTTGGAGAAGTTGAAAATTCTTTATGCAGTTGATGATGTTACCTTGTTGAACACACTTTCAATAAAATAAGAGTGTCTCAATTTTTCGAATTTTCGTCTAGATATTGTTCTGTGGATTTTTTTTTAATTGAACATAACTGATTAAAATGCGAAGGTCACAGTTCAAATATCAGTATCTCAGCAACCTAAAACACCATATGGAGAACTGAAGCACCTGTATTGTCTTTACCCACTTACAAATGACCATGCTAAATTTCGAATTTCCATGATAAATACTTTTCAAGAAATAGACGGTTTTCTTTACCAAATTGGAGAAGTCGAGTAATGGAAAAACGATGAACAGATTTACGGGGACACATTAAAACTAGCTCCGAAGATTCAAATTGATACTGATTTAGTATTGGTATAAGTAAAGTATATGAAATGATGCTGTTTTACTATAAGTTTTGTAACTCGCTCTGTTTTTCCGGGCCTTACAACCACAGCGGCGATTGAGATGTCAAGAGGGTATTAAACGCCAGGTTTTCCATCTAGAAAATGTATCTGGGTGTCGACAGAACACATTCGTACCCAACAGTCTTGTATTTTTTGCTCAAATTGGCAACTGTCGGGTTGTTCTGGAGTCACTGTACACAGTCAAAATAATGGTGATGACTATCACCAAGAAATAGCGACGAGTTAGAGCCATCCTCATATTCCATCATCTCCATTCTATGGTGATGGCCATCGCCATATATTGACGATGCCCTAATCGCCATTTATTGGCGATGACCAGGCCCCACCGCCAAAACATGGCGATGACCTGAAATATACAGTGGTGCTCTTCGCCACGTATTGCAGATGACCACGCCCCATCATGGATCATCACCAATTTTCTGGCTGTGTAACCATGGTAATCCATAATTATCATTTGTATGTGCTTCTCGCCATGTATTGCAGATGACCACGCCCCATCATGGATCATCACCAATTTTCTGGCTGTGTAACCATGGTAATCCATGATTATCGTTTGTATGTGCTTCTCGTCATGTATTGGTGACGACCACGCCTCATCATGGATCATCACCAATTGTCTGGCTGTGTAACCATGGTAATCCATGATTATCATTTGTATGTGCTTCTCGCCATGTATTGGTGATGACCACGCCCCATCATGGATCATCACCAATTTCCTGGCCGTGTAACCTATCATTTGTATGTGCTTCTCGACGTTTTCTGTAAACCTAACAATTAAAATGAATACTTTCGCAGCAGTTTCGCGAAATTATGTGAACATCCGCATAGCTCCCGTTTCTGCAGCCTTTCACAGTAGTTTCAGACTACTTTACTGACCGAACGGTCGAAGTAAAGCATCCCGTCAAAGAAATAAGGAGTCAAGTCCAGTAATGGAAAAACGATGAACAGATTTACGGGGACACATTAAAACTAGCTCCGAAGATTCAAATTGATACTGATTTAGTATTGGTATAAGTAAAGTATATGAAATGATGCTGTTTTACTATAAGTTTTGTAACTCGCTCTGTTTTTCCGGGCCTTGCAACCACAGCGGCGATTGGGATGTCAAGAGGGTATTAAACGCCAGGTTTTCCATCTAGAAAATGTATCTGGGTGTCGACAGAACACATTCGTACCCAGGAGTCTTGTATTTTTTGCTCAAATTGGCAACTGTCGGGTTGTTCTGGAGTCACTGTACACAGTCAAAATAATGGTGATGACTATCACCAAGAAATAGCGACGAGTTAGAGCCATCCTCATATTCCATCATCTCCATTATATGGTGATGGCCATCGCCATATATTGACGATGCCCTAATCGCCATTTATTGGCGATGACCAGGCCCCACCGCCAAAACATGGCGATGACCTGAAATATACAGTGGTGCTCTTCGCCATGTATTGCAGATGACCACGCCCCATCATGGATCATCACCAATTTTCTGGCTGTGTAACCATGGTAATCCATAATTATCATTTGTATGTGCTTCTCGCCATGTATTGGTGATGACCACGCCCCATCATGGATCATCACCAATTTTCTGGCTGTGTAACCATGGTAATCCATAATTATCATTTGTATGTGCTTCTCGCTATGTATTGGTGATGACCACGCCCCATCATGGATCATCATCAATTTTCTGGCTGTGTAACCATGGTAATCCATAATTATCATTTGTATGTGCCTCTCGCTATGTATTGGTGATGACCACGCCCCATCATGGATCATCATCAATTGTCTGGCTGTGTAACCATGGTAATCCATGATTATCATTTGTATGAGCTTCTCGACATGGATTGGTGATGGCCACGCCCCATCATGGATCATCACCAATTGTCTGGCTGTGTAACCATGGTAATCCATGATTATCATTTGTATGTGCTTCTCGACATGGATTGGTGATGGCCACGCCCCATCATGGATCATCACCAATTGCCTGGCTGTGTAACCATGGTAATCCATGATTATCATTTGTATGTGCTTCTCGCCATGTATTGGTGATGGCCACGCCCCATCATGGATCATCACCAATTGTCTGGCTGTGTAACCATGGTAATCCATGATTATCATTTGTATGTGCCTCTCGACATGGATTGGTGATGGCCACGCCCCATCATGGATCATCACCAATTGTCTGGCTGTGTAACCATGGTAATCCATAATTATCATTTGTATGAGCTTCTCGCTATGTATTGGTGATGACCACGCCCCATCATGGATCAGCACCAATTTTCTGGCTGTGTAACCATGGTAATCCATGATTATCGTTTGTATGTGCTTCTCGTCATGTATTGGTGACGACCACGCCTCATCATGGATCATCACCAATTGTCTGGCTGTGTAACCATGGTAATCCATGATTATCGTTTGTATGTGCTTCTCATCATGTATTGGTGACGACCACGCCCCATCATGGATCAGCACCAATTTTCTGGCTGTGTAACCATGGTAATCCATAATTATCATTTGTATGTGCTTCTCGACGTTTTCTGTAAACCTAACAATTAAAATGAATACTTTCGCAGCAGTTTCGCGAAATTATGTGAACATCCGCATAGCTCCCGTTTCTGCAGCCTTTCACAGTAGTTTCAGACTACTTTACTGACCGAACGGTCGAAGTAAAGCATCCCGTCAAGGAAATAATTAACACCCAAATTCACCTATACTTCGAAAGAACATGGCATCTTGTTGAAATTCATTCACACGAACGTCTGTGAATTGTAGTTTCCTGCTGATCCACTTGAAAGTAAAATAGGCTGCAAATATTCTGTCAAAGTGACTGGTATTATCTATAGAGATAAATTCTGGTGAAACTGTTGAATGAGAGTTCAACTAGAATTTGATGTACTTTTTCTTGGAACTAAAGCATCAAAATGCAAAGTGAATCTCGTTGTTTTCTTGGCGGTCACCATGCTCTACACTGCAAGGGCATTCTCCATATATCTTGAATTATTTCCATGAAACGACCTGGAATATCTCAGAATGCCAATATACAATCAATGACCTGTACATTTGAGTAATGTACCGGTATTGCACAAATATTGAGCTAATTCACACTTACCGTAGGTTTGAAAAACAAATCCAGGGCCAGTTATTTGTTGTTGCAATTCTGTGAACTATTGTACTGTACAAATTACTCGAATATCGGTATTAAGGAACACACTGTTTCTCCATAATAATATTGTGTATAGCACTGCAGAAAGTGCAGGCTTCGTGATACATAGCGCTCACAAATACAGAACAATAATAACAAAACACGCTTCTGAAAAACTGATTCATAACCTCTCGGCGATATTTATCAATAATTGAAACAGATTGTGCGAAAACCAAGTCACTTAGGAACACGATTCTTGCAAATTCGTGATCATGACATAACATGACATTGATCTACACCACGTTCGTCATCGAACTCCGAAAGTGGAAAAAAAACCATTTTGGTTGGTTTGTGTATGCACGAATAAGCACCCCCTGACCCAGCGATAATGTATGCAAATCAAATCACACGGTTCCGCGGGTGACCAAGTTTCACCTCGATCCTTTGAGATATCGTGCTGACAAGTATCCATGGAATAAAAAAGAATAAGAAAACAATACACGTTTGGGTCCTACTAAGGTAACGGGGCATCTCAGAAGAAAATGTCTGTTGTAATCGAACTTGTAGGCCATGTTTACATATAAAACGACATTTGTCCCATCAAAATAGGTCAATTCTGAAAAAAGTGCAAAATTCAAATTAGATTGATTCGTAAATGGCGGACACATTTGTTAACCGATCAAAATGCCTTGAGCACCTTTGAGAGAATACGCCCAGTGATCGTGTATACCAAATTTCAAATCAATCGGTTCAATGTTTCTGGAGGAAAAGATCTTTAAATATTTTGAGTCAATCCAATATGGCCGCCATTCTATTGGACCAATCAGGTTGTAATTCTTACATGCAGCCCTCCGCATAGCCCTCTATCCGGTGACCATGGTTCAGCTCGATCCGACGGTTCTTGAGATATCATGCTGACAAGTATCAGTGGAATAATAATCCATAATAGTTCAATACAGAAAAAAAAAGATGTTACTGGTCCCGTAACAAAAGCTATATGGCGGCCATATTGAATTTCAACATAGTCGATTACATTCATATTTGTCAAAATAGAGTATCAAGCTCACTATCAACATGTGCTATGCCGGCAACTTTCTACCATGATTAATTTAAAAAAAATAAGAAATTGGTTTTACACGAACATATCTTCAAACCCCTCACTCAGCAGAAATGGAATATAAGTCGTGAAATTAAGAATTGAGCTTGCAGCCAAGGATTTTCGTGCTCCGAGAACTCCAGCCAACCAGCGTGCAAAAAATTACACTTTTGGTCGGCGTGTAACAATCCTTCGATTCTTCTGCATTAAGCCACCTGACTTAGCAGTGCGTTGGTCTTGTCCCAACTTGATGTCCGCATCACACTCTACTGGACAGTGAGTTGGTCTCAGTATCCAAATACAACAGCAACGTTCTTATCGTTCTCACTAAGTTGGATTTAGTTGGACTCAAACTGCAAATATGTTCTATTCGCCCTCCTACTGTTGTTTCAGTGTCCAGACAGGATTTTCTCCTCTGGTTCTTCATTATACATCTTCCAATAAAAACGTAAATCTTCTCATTACCTTGATAGTTGATTCCGTCGCATTGGTTCAGCCTTGGATAATCGCTATATAAATGACGCAGTGAACGATATCCACCTTCGCTGGAGTTGAAGGAAACTACAGACAGCCCTACAGGCACATCATATTTAGATCTATATCTCTATAAAAATGAAGCGGGCATTCTCTCTCGTCGACTTTATGACAAAAGAGATGATTACAATTTCGACATCGTAAACTATCCCTTTCTGGACAGTAATATTCCAGTGGGACCTGCATATGGTGTATACATATCTCGCTTAGTAGCATTTGCTAGATCCTGTGTTGAATGTGACGATTTTAATCAACGTCACAAAACATTGGTGCAGAAACTTATAACGACGGTTGAATTATGAATGACGGACTAGACGCTTGTAATTTGATCTATTGTCTTATATTTGTAACTTGATTGATGTAATTTATATTTTTGAATAGGGGAGACGCAATAATAAGTTATCTTAATGCTCTCCCCATTTCATCTCAAGGTGAATAAAATACTGTTGAAACCAAGTTAGATTTAGCCTATCAACAATTGTATTAGTAATACTGGTTGGTGCATGACATCAACGCAACAAATTAATTGACAGTTATATCAACAGAAAAGCAATGGTACGATGTTAATTAAGCTGAATGAGTATTCAGTTTTTCAGATATGCTTTTAGTTCAAGTTTATCCAATAATTGGGCATCAAAGAAAGAGAGGGGGGGTTAAGGTTTAAAGTCGCGTTCAACAATATTTCAGCTATACAGAGACGATCAAACAAAATTCCATGTCTATGAATGCCAGCAAAACAAGTTTACAACCCAACAATCAAAAAATTATCAAAACAACACATTAAAACTTCTACATACATTAAAATTTATACAACCGAGCTCATTTCTCTCGAATAACCTAAAATCTAATCTTCTTTAGCGCGACTAAACAGAAAACAATGTAGCTGCTCAATAAAAACAATCTCTTACAATGTTAAATTCTGAGATATAATCTACGCTCTTCTGTTTAATAGATACACTTCTAAGCTATAATCTGTGTACATATCTTAAATGAACAAACCTCTGAGCTATAATCTACGTAAATATATTGAATAGACACACTTCTAAATTAGCTATAATCTACGTACATATATTTAATAGACACACTTTTAAGCTATAATCTACGTACATATATTTAATAGACACACTTCTAAGCTATAATCTACGTACATAAATTTAACAGATACAATTATAAGCTATAATCTTCGTACATATATCTAATAGATATACGTCTAAGCTATAGTTTACGTACATATATATAGACACAATTCTGAGCTATAATCAGCGTACATATACTTAATAGACAAACTTTTAAGCTATAATTTCCCTACATATTTAATAGACAAAATTCTGAGGTATAATCTACGCTCTTCTATGATGGCCGAGAGGGGCCATCGCGTCTTTCATTTCTAATTTAACGCGATGGAGCGATGGAGCTATGCGATGGAACGATGGAGCTATGCGATGCGCGATGGAGCTATGCGATGGAGCGATGGAGCTATGCGATGAAAGTCGCGCTTTGCGATGCGCGATGAGGCTATGCGATGGAGCTATGCGATGCGCGATGGAGCTATGCGATGAAGCGATGGAGCTATGCGATGGAGCGATGGAGCTATGCGATAAAAAGTCGCGCTATGCGATGCGCGATGAGGCTATGCGATGGCGCTATGCGATGCGCGATGGAGCTATGCGATGGAGCGATGGAGCTATGCGATGGAGCTATGCGATGGGGCTATGCGATGGAGCTATGCGATGGAGCTATGGAGCGATGGAGCTATGCGATGGAGCGATGAAGCGATGGAGCTATGCGATGGAGCGATGAAGCGATGGAGCTATGCGATGGGGCTATGCGATGGAGCTATGCGATGGAGCGATGGAGCGATGGAGCTATGCGATGGGGCTATGCGATGGAGCTATGCGATGAAAAGTCATTGTCCATAGCTGAATGATCCATGAACAGATATTTCTTGGAAATATTTTCTAATCAGAAATCCCTAAAGCTGTTCAGTTTTCTTCATCACTTGCACTTCCGCCTGCAGTCCAACAGACAATCGGAGACAGATAGCCTTATATATTATAATAGATAGATATGCATTTATTGCAGTAGCAAAGTAATATAGTGATGGCAAATTTGTACACAAAATGTGCCATTCAATAAGTTGAAATGCGAGTGTTGTGGTGAAAACTCTCCGTTACAACAGAACTGGCTGCAAGAAGTTCGGAAACTTGAAGATGCTACCAGAGATGAAATCCTCTGTTCTAAATGTAGGTCAGAGTTGCATACCTACCAAAACAAAAGAACCCAGCTTGTGCACGTTGACACTATAAAATAGTTGGTTGTGATGAGGAATAACCTCCATATAAGACATATACATATGAAACAAACTGAATAGTATCAGCTACAAGTGTAGGCTGCTCGGTTAATATGGAGTGTCGGATTTGACGCTTACATTGCGGAATGGCTCGTACCTTCTTTGTCAGATATCATTAATGCATAGTAAATGGTGCCTCATCCAGTATGTAAATACACATAAAATAGAAGTTTTCTTGAGAACGTGGACTGCATTCGATGCATCTGTGAAGGCAGAATAGTGTGTGTTTAATATCATTAAATAATATTGACATGACGCTAAATATAGATATATTTATTGTTGGTACAGGAGCGCTGTTT
>JAVTVY010056297.1:0-29097 GCA_036873755.1 Hanleya hanleyi | reverse complement strand
CTTGTATGTATGTCTACCACGCAGGTTTGTTTGAACTGACTAGGTAAAAAAGTCCTAATTCATTGTTCAGTGTAACCATTTAAAGTCCCAGGCATTTTATAGGTAGCCCTATGAGTCTTTACAGCACGAACAAGAAACTAACATTGAACGCGGAAATTCACGAGCCTCATATATATATATAACCACTTCTTAACAAAGATTACCCAAAGCTAGATTTGTTAATCGTCTCCATCCTTCGAACAATTTCAAATATCATTCTTCGATAAGTGTATATATACTATTCACGTGATTTACTGAAAGATAAATGTATCTTGATCAATTTAAACGACGCCCAATATTATTGCCCTTTTACCTGCTTATATTATTTTCTCCTGAAATGTCCAAAGGCAGGCGTCAGATCGGACATTCAGTCGTCAGCCGATGTCAAATTAAATGGTTTCGAGTCCATAATCAAAATACCTTATTCAAATGACAGTATTACCACGACATTCGACGCAGACAGAATATAAAGATTTTCAAACTCATGCTAGTTTCTGGCAAGAAAGAGGCGAATGATTATTCTCAATGATGCCGGCAAGCGTCGCGAGTCATCATGATGTTCCTGTTGTCTATTCAGTTTCACCGTCTTAACTTTCCAAATCGTTTTCTACAGTACTAGCACATTACCCGTATGGTGACTGCGTCAACCCGAACTCCCCAACCTTCTCATCTCCCACCGGCACCCTACACCGTTCTCATCCCCATACAGTTACAGGGTACCATTTCGAAGAGAAGTAGCACGGACGAACGCACGGCTCCTACTGCTGCTTTTATACTACTAACCAGTGGCACGGGCGCACGGCTCCATCAATAGTACAACAAACAGCCGTGGAAAAATTATCATTTAAGAAATAACGCACTTCATTAGTTTATTAATTAATTTAGGGTCTCGGTCCCTGTAAAGGTAATAATTGGCAGGAGTTATAAACTACATGGACGGAAAGACTTAATAGTGCCGGGTAGTGTGTAATCAAGAATACAGTGAAATACACGGATGTTGCATTGTTTATGTACAGCGAAGTATATCAAGTATTACACCACGGCTGTTTAAAGGCCTGAAACGCAAATGATCTCCGATAAGAAATAAGGAAAAAGATAATTGCTGTAAAAGTAGGCATATTGCATGACATTAACATAATTTACCTATTGTAGTTTGAGTCAGAAATCATGCGGTTTGAGAGCAAGAAAAAAATAACCCAGTGAGCCACAATACTCCTCGGCTATCAGTTATTGTCTACATCAAACAATCATGCATTGCATAAAATGTATTTTTTAGCACTTTGACAAAATCATGTAGATTAACAAAAACGTGATCTAGTAGGGTTGACTGTAGTTGTCGCGTTTTAGAAATACATAGCCAGTTGAGCCAGGTCAGCTTTTGCTAAGGCTCTAATTGTTAGGAAAAAATTGCATGGAGGTTTTTGAAGAGCATGGCCAAATTTTTAGCTCCAAATATACTCTTCTACTCTTTTATATAACTCATAATAAATCATGTAACTTGATCTTGGAAATATAGATCAAGGTTAGTCATCTTCAACAATTTTTCTGGTCTAATCTAACTTAGTTGCATATGGAACATGAATTCGGAAATCTTAGACTTGACATATAGGATCTGACCTTTACAAAATAGGTCAAGATCAGTGATATTCAATAGACTTCAGGTACAGACATATGTGGTATAAATTTGGACAATGAAGATCTAATCCTTCATGAAATGTCGTACTAAATAGAATCTGACCTGGATAATATAGGTTAAGTTTAGTCATTTTCAGCACACCTCTGGACAATCGCCAGATGTGTACATAGTATTAATTTGGAAAGCCTAGGTATATTTCGCCATGTTATATCATAGTAACAAGCATATGACCTTGAAAAAATAGATCAAGGTCAGTTAACTGGGATAGGCTTCTGGGCAATCACCAGTTGCATAAATAATATGAATTTGGAGACCCTAGCTTTAATCCTTCAAAAGACATAGCAAAATACTTAATTATTCAGATGACAATGGCTAGCTACTGAATGTTGGATCTGATGCTTAGTATTAAGCTAGTATGTATATGCTACCTACAGTCTCTGTACAAGTACACTACCAAAGGATCTATATGGTCAGTCGTATTTGTATACTCAGAACATAGAGAAAACAATTTGGACGATGGCTAGCTACTGAATGTCGAATCTGACGCTTATATTATATAACGGTACCATCATTTAGGTATTGTCTCATAGTATACATGTATGTGTACCAAGTTTGTTGGCGGCTCTAAACCACTTGCAATGGTGTCAACGGACGCTATCTGTGACAGACAGACAGACATACGGACAATTCAGGTCGGCTCTCCTAATAGTATAGAGAATGTATCTCGGTCACGTTTTGATTGTGATTGTTCATATATACGAGAGATCCTGAAGGATCTTGGCGCCCACCATTGTCCGATAATTGTAAGCTAATGACAAGAGGATCTTTTTGACCATTGTTACTAAGACGATCGGACCAAAAAAGGCATCTTGCACAACTAGGCCCCATGTGGGACCTGTGTACCAAATTTCAGAAAGATCCATGAAATACTTCCTGAGAATTCACGATAACAATGTTTCACGGGGAAATTCAAAATGGGCGCCTGGGGGCCATATTGGATTTTCGAATCAGACCAGAAAAAAGTATCCTGCACAACTAGGCGACAAGGGGAACCTGTGTACCAAATTTGACAAAGATCCATGCAGTAGTTCCTGAGAAATCGCAATAACAAAGTTTCATGGGGAAATCCAAGATGGCCGCCTGATGGACATATTGGATTTTGGAATCGGACCAGAAAAGGTATGTTGCACAACTGGACCACAAGGGCAACCTGTCTATCAAATTTGAGAAAGATCCAGGCAGTACTTTCTGAGAAATCATGATAACAAAGTTTCATGGGGAAATCTCAGATGGCCGCCTGGTGGCCATATTGGATTTTCAATTTGAACCGGAAAAGGTATCTTGCACAACTAGATCATACAGTGAACCTGTGTACCAAATTTGAGAAAGATCCATGCAGTACTTCCTGACAAATGACGATAAAGTTTCAAGGGGAAATCCGAGATGGCTGCCTGGTGGCCATATTGGATTTTCGAATCGGACCAGAAAAGGTATCTCGCACGGACCAGAAAAGGCAACTAGATCCCAAGGGGAACCTGTGTACCAAATTTGAGAAAGATCCATGTAGTACTTCCTGAGAAATGACGATAAAGTTTCATGGAAAATCCAAGATGGCTGCCTGGTGGTCATATTGGTTGTTCGAATCGGGCCAGAAAAGGTATCTCGCACAACTAGATCCCAAGGCGAACCTGTGTACCAAATTTGAGAAAGATCCATCCAGTAGTTTCTGAGAAATCACGTACGCCAGTACTGATATATATATATATTTTTTAACCAACTGTATAAACTGTTAATTACCATATAGATTTACCGGTGGTGAACTGACACCGCGTATCTATTGTCGCGCTGTCAATACCTATTTATATACATGTATGTGAAAATTTGTATGTATATTTTCTCCTATGAAGGAGGTGAATAAAGATATATATATATATAACAAGGTTTCATAAGGAATCGAATCGAAAGTCCAATATGGCCACAAGGCGGCCATCTTGGATTTCCCCATGAAACCTTGTTATCGTCATTTCTCATAAACTACTGGATGGATCTTTCTCAAATTTGGTACACAGATTCCCCTTAGGATCTAGTTTTGCAAGACACCTTTTTCAGTCTGAATCGAAAATCCAAATTGGCCACAAGGCGTGGCCATGCAGTACTGAGAAATGACGATAACTATTAAAGTTTCATGGGGAAATCCAAGATGGCTGCCTGGTGGCCATATTGGATTCTCGACTCGGACCAGAAAAGGTATCTTGCACAACTAGACTCCAAGGCGAACCTGTGTACCAAATTTGAGAAAGATCCACGCAGTAGTTTCTGAGAAATCACGATAACAAGGTTTCATGGGGAAATCCAAGATGGCCGCCTAGTGGCCATATTGGATTTCCGATTCGGACCGAAAACGGTATCTTGCGCAACTAGACCCCAAGGGGAACCTGTGCATCAAAATTGAGAAAGATCAATGCAGTAGTTCCTGAGAAATCGTGATAAAGTTTCATGGGGGGAAATACAAGATGGCCGCCTGGTGGCCATATTGGATTTTCGAATCAGACCAGAAAAGGTATCCTGCACAACTAGACCCCAAGGCGAACCTGTGTACCAAATTTGATAAAGATCCATGCAGTAGTTCTTGAGAAACCCCAAGGTTTCATGGGGAAATCCAAGGGGAAATCCAAGATGGCCGCCTTGTGGCCATATTGGATTTTCGATTCAGACCGAAAAAGGCGTCTTGCAAAACTAGACCCTAAGGAGAATCTGTGTACCAAATTTGAGAAAGATCCATGCAGTACTGAGAAATGACGATAACCGAGTTTTATGGGGAAATCCAAGATGGCTGCCTGGTGGCCATATTGGATTTTCGAATCGGACCAGAAAAGGTATCTTGCACAACTAGACCCCAAGGGGAACCTGTGTACCAAATTTGAAAAAGATGCATGTAGTAGCTCCTGAGAAATCGCGATAACAAGGTTTCATGGGGAAATCCAAGATGGCTGCCTGGTGGCCATATTGGATTTTCGAATCGGACAAAAAAAGGTTTCTTGCACAACTAGACCTCAAGGGGAACCTGTGTACCAAATTTGGAATAGATCCATGCAGTAGTTCCTGAGAAATCGCGGTAGCAAGGTTTCATGGGGAAATCCAAGATGGCTGCCTGGTGGCCATATTGGATTTTCGAATCGGACCACAAAAGGTTTCTTGCACAACTAGACCCCAAGGGGAACCTGTGTACCAAATTTGAAAAAGATCCATTCAGTAGTTTCTGGGAAATCGCGGTAACAAGGTTTCATGGGGAAATCCAAGATGGCTGCCTGGTGGCCATATTGGATTTTCGAATCGGACCAGAAAAGGTTTCTTGCACAACTAGACCCCAAGGGGAACCTGTGTACCAAATTTGAAAAAGATCCATGCCGTAGTTTATGAGAAATCGCGGTAACAAGGTTTCATGGGGAAATCCAAGATGGCTGCCTGGTGGCCATATTGGGTTTTCGAATCGGACCAAAAAAGGTTTCTTGCACAACTAGACCCCAAGGGGAACCTGTGTACCAAATTTGAAAAAGATCCATGTAGTAGTTCCTGAGAAATCGCGGTAACAAGAATTGTTTACGGACGGACTGACGACGGACGGACGACGGACGGACGGACGGACGACGGACCACGGACGAAAAGTGATGAAGATCACGCCTGAAACACTCACCTGAATAGTTTCTCTCTTCTTTCTTATTTTGAGAACAAAGTTTCTCCAAATCAGGATGGATAGTTGTTGCCAATATCCGGCCGCCATATTGTACACGTTATCTCACGAATCCAGCCTTTATCTCAGCAGTTGGGTCCAACAGAAGTATTATGTCCCAGCCTTTATTTAAGCAGTTCCGTTCGGATGAAGCTACGTTCCAATGAACCTGAAGAATTCGCAGTATAAGAAAATGTAGAAATATTCATATCCATGTCAAGTTAGAAACTAGGCTGTGATATGTTATCTTACATCGGATGTAAATGTTAAATGGCAGAAGCCAGTTTTCGTAGGACACCCTTAAATGGAAATGATACACTATCGTTTTCTACTCTGAAACATGAACTTGGTTACGCATTGTCATTAACAGTGTTTCTATAGAAACTATGCCCAGCAGGCATTAATATGGTTGACCATCCCTGCCAGAATTCGTCATTTACAGGATGCCTGTAAATAATATATACCATGGTATAAAATGCCAAGCGTATTTACAGGGTGCCTGTAAATGCCAAGCCTGCCATAATTCGTATTTACAGAATGCCTGTAATTATTTTGTACCATGGTATAAAATGCCGAGCCTGCCATAATTCCTATTTACAGGATGCCTGTAAATCGCCAAGCCTGCCACAATTCGTATTTACATGATACCTGTAAATAATATATACCATGGTATAAAATGCCGAGCCTGCCATAATTCCTATTTACAGGCTGCCTGTAAATCGCCAAGCCTGCCACAATTCGTATTTACAGGATGCCTGTAATTCATTTTAGCCGTAAGTCGTAAATTTTCGCCTTCTTATTACTTCCACCAATGATATGCGCTTTTACAGATTGGTCGGTTTACGGTTGGTTGTAGTTTATCTCCGCCCAGATTACTGTAACCAGTGTTGAAAGATGGACCATCAAGTGCATTAATTGCTGTCAGTGGCCAGACCTGAACACACAGGACAGGGTCACAGTGAGGAATAAAACCAGCTGTGTCAACAGATTAAGACCTCATTATCTAGCCTGCTTGCTATGATATTTCTTTGAGCTTCACGTCTGCAAAATTATATATCCTCGTATTTAGTATGTGGACTGTTTTTGGCTGGTAAAATTCAGGTTTTGTGAAATTATGTTTTGATTTAAATATAGTTTATTCATCTTGATGAAAGGGGAGCGCATTAAGACAGCTTATTATTGCGTCTCCTCAGTACAAAAGTAGTTTTTACAAGGACCAAATAACAAGTATTGATATATAACAAATAAAGAACTAGGGAAGGCTAAGCATTAAGCACCAAATCGATGACCAAATTATTAATAAATTTCAGCTATTGTATTAAAAGGGAGGCTCGGGGTGTCACAATACCAGGACTGCTGGACAAGAACTAAGAAACAAATTATGTTTTGGTACATGGCAATATGTAAATTGACTGAGGGCAGGGTCGATCGACAGGCAGAAGGGAAGATGACCCTGTTTGGAGGTTGTGTAAAGCCCGACACCAAATTTGTAAAAGCGCATATCATTGGTGGAAGTAATAAGAAGGCGAAAATTTACGACTTACGGCTAAAATGAATTACAGGCATCCTGTAAATACGAATTGTGGCAGGCTTGGCGATTTACAGGCAGCCTGTAAATAGGAATTATGGCAGGCTCGGCATTTTATACCATGATATATATTATTTACAGGTATCCTGTAAATACGAATTGTGGCAGGCTTGGCGATTTACAGGCATCCTGTAAATAGGAATTATGGCAGGCTCGGCATTTTATACCATGGTACAAAATAATTACAGGCATCCTGTAAATACGAATTGCGGCAGGCTTGGCGATTTACAGGCATCCTGTAAATACGAATTATGGCAGGCTCGGCATTTTCTACCATGGTAGAAAATAATTACAGGCATCCTGTAAATACGAATTATGGCAGGCTTGGCATTTTATACCATGATAGAAAATAATTACAGGCATCCTGTAAATACGAATTGCGGCAGGCTTGGCGATTTACAGGCATCCTGTAAATACGAATTATGGCAAGCTCGGCATTTTCTACCATGGTAGAAAATAATTACAGGCATCCTGTAAATACGAATTATGGCAGGCTTGGCATTTTATACCATGGTATATATTATTTACAGGCACCCTGTAAATGAGGAATTGTGGCAGGGATGGCCAACCATACATTAACGTATATCACTGGTACACCATGGCGAGATCCAGACAATTGATCAGTAACTGACTGTTGCGAATTTCAGGCAGAAGCCCGATCGATAAAATTTGCCCCTTTAAATGGTATATAGCGTCTGTACCTACATATATTTAAATAACTCTACTGCTATTTTTCTTAATTTTATTGAGAAACCACTTAGGGGGAAATGCGTATATGGCATAGACAGTTACATGTATCAGCATATCCGGCACCTCTTATATTATTATTTCCTGTCTATATACATGCCGATATATATACTGGAAAGAATAATTTATCATGTGCTCACCACACACATTTTCCAATGAGCCACACCCGAACGATTTCGCTGCATGTAGGGCTATTCCATGATTACATGTGTGACGTTCGAGCGGTCAGAAAACGTCTATCTTTGCGGTGTACACGAGACTTGAGGCGGCCTGGTCTCAGGCCCCTGTGACAAATTGTCAGGCTGATGTGAACGCAGTCTCGTATGACTGGAATTGGCCAACGAGGAAGGTCCGATTCAACCTGTCACCTTGTCTGGATCGAGGAGGTAGGATGGGAGGGACCTGTAGAAACAACCAAGGCAATAATAAAGTAATAATATTGTATTCTGCAATGTACACAGCTCTGTACGCGCACAATACCTGTAATAAAGATCCCTACTCTAGAGGTAGTTATCGTTAAGTGTTATCTTTATCTTAAAGAGAAAGACTAATAATATACAGTATATACATGAGACCCTATCTATGACGCGTCACGGCCCAGTCTCGTCCAGACTGGCTCTCGTCGTGGTATGGTACGGCGTCTCTGGTTCCTCTCCGGTCGTAGGCGTAGCCCCGGACTGTATGGAACATCTACCGTGTCTAAGGTTACACGGCCCAGTTCATCTAAGCGTTATTAGTCGTCTCTGGAATCCTCTCCGTATCACTGCCCCTCCTAGCAGTAGCCCTTCGGCGGCGTCGGCCTGTACGGCACCCCACAGCGTCTTCGGCGGCAGCCCCTTTCGGCTCGGCACTTCTCTGTTATCGGCGGCCCGAATTCGGCGACCCGAACATCGGCTCGGCAGATTTCACGTCTTCGGCTCGGCCCGAATTCGGCGACCCGTCTTCGGCTCGGCAGACTTCACGTCTTCGGCTCGGCCCGATTTCGGCGACCCGTCTTCGGCTCGGCAGACTTCGGCCCTCACGGCGTTGACCCAAGGACGAGTTAATAGGCTCAGATTGTCTGCATATATATGTGGTAATAATGCCCTGGTCTCGGGGGTATATTATTACCTTACAGTGTAATGTCAATTAATATCAATGATTTGTAATAGAATTCAGAGTCTTGCGGCAAAGCATAATTCGAGCCCTGCGACAGTGTAAATATGTACAGTGGATGTAAGCTTGTGTTATCAGTTACTCCTAGCCGAGGCCTGTAGGTAACTGGTGTAGGTGACTGTGATTAGATCTATTCCGTCTCTAAGGCCGACGATCTTGTATGTAAGCAAGTATGTGTTATTGATCGCATCTAGCCGAAGCCTGTATACGACCCGTGGGGGTAAGGTGAGTGAGTGAATTAGACGTACGCAATTCTCGGTCGTAACCTCGAACGCTAGTCTGTGTTGAAGTGCGAGCTAGTGTGAGCTGTATGTACAGATCTCGTCCCGAAGGCCGATGATCTGGTGTCTGTGTGTGAGTAAGTATTTGTAATCATGTAAAATACATAGCCAACGCTAGCGGTGATAATTTGCTATTAACCGAGGACTGCGGCAAAGTACTTCGGCCCGGTGCTCAGGTAGAGGACTACACTGAACCTGTTCCTATGTACGAATACCACTGGCTAATAAGCAGTTAATCACCTATTGCCGAAGCAAAACGTTAGCCGCGGACAAAATACCAGACTTTAATGTTTAATACATACTGAATGGCATTTGTATGAAAATAGGCTGCAGGTGTGGGATATTTGGTGCTCTGTATTTCCCGTAGATATCGTTCGCACGGTACAGTTAGAAGTTAGACTTTAATGCGTCATGCATGATGAATAACAACTACTGTAGACGTGCGAACCACTGTGGACTTCTCGTCCTCAGATACTGTGCGTGTTAGTATCTATTATTCCTAAGCTATGGCTCGGCTCTCGGCTTTCCAACCCAGTTCGGTGCTATTTCGGCAATAAATCGGCACTTTCGGCCCTTTCGGCGCATTTGCGGCGATCCTGTCTCTGTGCTCTCCCGCACGATACTTACTGGCCGAATGTCTATGACAGAATGCCGAACGTCCATTGTCTACGTCTTATATAGGCTCTGGCTCCCAGAATCCTTTGCGCGCCCAAACATGGCAGCCCCCATAAAACGAAAGTGTAGACTCAGGCGGTGTTGGATTTCGTGTCAGATCAACAGAGTTCGACTTCTCTCGCCCGGTTTCGATGCAAGATGCGTGTCAGGGATATTTACACGTCCCTCGCTGCAAGTTTCAGCGCACAGTTAATACAGGTAAGTCGAATATCCACCATTATCGGTCCATTCACAATGCTATATAGAATGTCCGCATAGAACGAAAATAACATTCTCACGGGCATTTTCGTCACACATGTATCACACCTACCTATAATAACAGGCTATAATACTTACCTTATTCTTTTGTCAATCCCTGTCGTTATCAAAGTTAGACTTATATAACTGACAACTGTACCGGCAAATATTCGGCCTGTCATCATTTTACATCCTATATAAATATATTTTCAACCAGGCTGTCAGCGGCGCGTGATGGTCCGGAACTGGCACTCCAGTCTTGCGCAAGTCAAAGATAAACAACATGTACGATGATTAAGCCGTCATAAGACATGTAAGAAGGATTGCATAAATCTATCGCAATTCGGGGTATCGGGGCGTGAATTCTCGTCGGCGTTCAGTCACCTCTAATATCAAGGTCTCAGATAGAGAGCGTACCCTCAGCAGACATTTGCTATTCACCAAGCTTACCGACTGTTACAGAAAGATCTCTCGAGATAATACATATCACCGGAGGACTGCGGGAAGTGGAGCGATCAATACCGCGTTGGTAGCGGCCAAGCAAGAACTAGGCCAGTTATTCAAATGTATGTCAACATGCAGGAGAGTACGAGAGTACAACCAGGCGGCGATGATATGTATATATCTGTGAGCAAATTATGTCTCACCAATGTTTACACATGGCAGTGTGACTAACGTCACAGGACCTACGAAGTACAGTAGGCATTAGGACTCGAACGCGAACTGAACTCTTGGAAATCCCCACCCCCAGTTGAAATCATGCCTATATTAAGATGGGCACCGCCCAAGTCAGAATCGCCAGTGATTTTCATCAAAAATCACCAGAAATTTTCATCAAAAGTAGGTCAGCTCAGAACTTGTTGGTAACAGTCTCCTAATGCGCCTTCATTCCAAAATAAATAACGATCGCCGATTTAATTTTACAATTTTTTAATTAAAGGAAACAGACTGAATAATATAGGTTCAGTAGATTTCAAGCTTTACGTGTGAAAATACATTTACATCTCTTTAATGGTTTTCAGTGCCCTTGTACAGGATCAAAACAACTTTTTGAATCACATTATTTTCCCAACAATACAACAAATTTTTATATATAGTACTATAGTAGAAAGGTAGCATTTATGTAGTTTACGGTAATTCAACTCAAGACCAACACCTTCTATGCACAAGATAATAATGATTCTATGTCATTCTCCTGAGCATAACCGGTACAAAGACGAATAAATAGCGTCTCTACATCACGTTGTTATCTAGATATATGAGACAACACATTTTGGGCATCGGCAATCTGATGAATGTACTATTCCGGTTTTCTTGTTTCACATTATATTCTATGGCGGTTGATCGGTGATTTTCTTCATTGATAAACGTTAAACCACCTCAGCTTCGTTGTGTGAATCGGAATTGCTGTGACATACCAACACACTCCGTAGCAGTGATTCTGTATCCCCTAATCAAGGAATCAAAATGGATCAAGATTTGAAATGACAAGAGAAATTTAGACATATTTTGTTTACACATGTAATTTTTTGTTCAAATTATATCCAAGTGTGATATATAGTCAATATTCAAGAGGTACAAAAAAACCCCCAAAGTATGTCCTCATTTTCACATCCATGCCAAGAAATACTGCATTGAAAAGGGTCCATTTAGCCTACCCTGTTTTATCGCTCTAATCAGCAAATGGCGGGGTCATATTTCTGCTGTCAAAATTGTATTTCACTCCAAAGTCTTAACCCTTGAATCCAAGTTGCACACTCTCTGTTTAATAGGGCCATGTGGCATACAGTGGAAACATCAATGACAGGGTATTTTTAGCAGCAGTGGGTAATTTGACCTGAATGTGGTCAGTGATGAAGTGTTTGGATGTGAAATAGGATACACGTTAAAGGCTACAGTATACATTTATCTATAACAATATACTGAAGTGTTAATTATAAATCTAATTTTAATCAGAATTATTTCAGATCAGAACTTGCTGGTAACAATGCCCTAATGCACGTTTATGCCAAAAATCAAGGTTCTAATGTCAACGGTTCTCCATATTTTGCCGACGAAAGGATTTGGATGGACTGACTGACTGCCTGACTGACTGACTCATTACCGGACAATTTGCGATCTGTAGCCTACTTCGTAGGAACAGAAATTTCTTGGTCAGTCACCTGAATTGTTTAACAAGTTTCGCTAAGTTTAAAAGCCACACACCTCCCTCGTAGTTGTGCAGGTGGCAGCAAATTGTTATGGCGGTATTACACATGAGCAGTGTGACTAGCGTCACAGGACCTACGAAGTACAGTAGGCATTAGGACTCGCGAACTGAACTCTTGGAAATCCCCACCCCCAGTTGAAATCCTGCCTATATATTAAGATGGGCACCGCCCAAGTCAGAATCGCCAGTGATGTTCATCAAAAATCACCAGAAATTTTCACCAAAAGTAGGTCAGCTCAGAACTTGTTGGTAACAGTCTCCTAATGCGCCTTCATTCCAAAATAAATAACGATCGCCGATTTAATTCTACAATTTTTTAATTAAAGGAAACAGATTGAATAATATAGGTTCAGTAGATTTCAAGCTTTACGTGTGAAAATACATTTACATCTCTTTAATGGTTTTCAGTGCCCTTGTCCAGGATCAAAACAACTTTTTGAATCACATTATTTTCCCAACAATACAACAAATTTTTATATATAGTACTATAGTAGAAAGGTAGCATTTATGTAGTTTACGGTAATTCAACTCAAGACCAACACCTTCTATGCACAAGATAATAATGATTCTATGTCATTCTCCTGAGCATAACCGGTACAAAGACGAATAAATAGCGTCTCTACATCACGTTGTTATCTAGATATATGAGACAACACATTTTGGGTATCGGCAATCTGATGAATGTACTATTCCGGTTTTCTTGTTTCACATTATATTCTATGGCGGTTGATCGGTGATTTTCTTCATTGATAAACCTTAAACCACCTCAGCTTCGTTGTGTGAATCGGAATTGCATTGCTGTGACACACCAGCACACTCCGTGGCAGTGATTCTGTATCCCCTAATCAAGGAATCAAAATGGATCAAGATTTGAAATGACAAGAGAAATTTAGACATATTTTGTTTACACATGTAATTTTTTGTTCAAATTATATCCAAGTGTGATATATAGTCAATATTCAAGAGGTACAAAAAAACCCCAAAGTATGTCCTCATATTTTCACATCCATGCCAAGAAATACTGCATTGAAAAGGGTCCATTTAGCCTACCCTGTTTTATCGCTCTAATCAGCAAATGGCGGGGTAATATTTCTGCTGTCAAAATTGTATTTCCCTCCAAAGTCTTAACCCTTGAATCCAAGTCACACACTCTCTGATGCAAAGTAATGATTGTCCTAACTATGCGATTAGGACATTATGAACATGTCTTTGGTCATAGTGTACATATCATAACTCACATCAATGTTTTCTGTTATATTATTTCAATGATATGGTTTAGCAATTTAAGTTATGGAAACAGCGCTGATTGTTTGAGGGTATATGCAGTAGGCCTATGCTGTTGGGGAATTGTGGAATTGTCCCAGATGCACGTTAAGATTAACCTCAGTAATAGGGCCATGTGGCATGTGGATCAATGACAGGGTATTTTTAGCCGTGGGTAATTTGACCTGAATTTGAAGCCTAGCTGGTGTGGTCAATGATGAAATGTTTGGATGTTAAATAGGATACACGTTAAAGGCTACAGTTTACATATATATATAACAATATACTGAAGTGTTAATTATAAATCTAATTTTAATCAGAATTATTTCAGATCAGAAATTGCCCTAATGCACGTTCATGCCAAAAATCAAGGTTCTAATGTCAACGGTTCTGCTTATTTTGCCGACGAAAGGATTCGGATGGACTCACTCACTCATTACCGGACAATTTGCGATCTGTAGCCTACTTCGTAGGAAAATATGATTATATACTTATTAAACATGGCAGTGTGACTATGCGTCACAGGACCTACGAAGTAAGGTAGGCATTAGGACTCCGACAGGCACTGAGCTCTTGGCAATCTCCCCCACCCCCCGCCCCAAGTTGAAATCCTGCCTATATTAAGATGGGCACATGCAGCCCAAGTCAGAATCACCAGAGATTTTCATCAAAAATCACCAGAAATTTCGATTAAAACAGTATTGAATATTTTGTTGAAGATTAAAAGTGATGGGATTGAATGAATAGTTTACCAGTTACTGTGCTGATGTGAATCTGTGACACACCAACACACTCCGTGGCAGTGATTCTGTGACACACCAACACACTCCGTGGCAGTGATTCTGTATCCCTTAATCAAGGAATCAAAATGGATCAAGATTTGAAATGACAAGAAAAATTTAGACATAATTACACATGTAATGTTTTTGTTTGAATTATATCCCAGTGTGATATATAGTCAATATTCAAGAAGTACCATCAAAGTCTTTATCTAGTTAAATTCTACCCAAAGAAAATAAATTAAGACCCTTTAAACATGCCGTCAATGCCAGATGTTGAGTTTTATACAGCTGTAGATCAGGGCTCTGGGTGCATTTATCATGTTTCCATACACTTGATGCACACAACAGCGGCAAAAACAAAGCCTCCTTGAACACCCAATCTTTATACAGGAAATTCTTTACCCAGAAAATACCATTCTCTCTCAAAAGAAAACAATTTACGTCAGGAAGGCCTTTTTTATTAAGCAAATTTTGTTAGGTAGGGGCCTACTTAGATTCAATAATTGTCATGAAATTTCTTTGGTTATATCTTAATTGCAACTATGTTTTGTTCCTCAAACCTGACATGCTTGAGCTATGTACATGTAAAACACACTTTCATTTGAGAGTCCATTCCACCATTCATGTGAACAAATTGTACTAAACATGGAATAATTAAATTCACACTACCCATTTCTACAGTATCAGTACTATGTTACTATCTGTAGCAGTTGAAACCCAGTAAAACTTAAACAATTAAAACCAGTAAAGAAATTTGTCTGTTGAATAACAGAAAATATGGTATGGAGATTTGAATGAGTAAACTACTAAACAACTTACATGATACCAACAAAATGTCCCAACACAAGCTGATAAGTTCCTTGGGTGGCTTGCAGGATGGCTTTGTTTCACCCTCAGTAAACTTTTATCATTGTTGCTCACAGGCTAATCTGAAGGATGATACCAGATCTTTCTTTGTTCTGCTGGGTTATTGCACCAGGCTGACTTAATTGGTTGATGTAGGATATTTCACCATCATTTGACCTAAATTTGAAGCCTGCATGATTTGGTCTGTGATGAAATGTTTGGATGTGAAATAGGATACACGTTAAAGGCCACAGTTTACATATATATATAACAATATACTGAATTGTGCGTATTAAGAATGGCAAGTTGGTAATAGCAGTGTAGATAAATGCACTAACAAATGATGGAAAATTAGCATTTCCTATTTCATTATCCCATCACGTTTTGTACTGTGTTATATATACAGTGAAACATACAGCCAAGGGCTCCCAATGGGCATGACAGTGCACTCGCTGAGCTATCAATAAATAATAAAAAAAATAATTATAAATCAATCATCAGAATTCGGTCAGCTCAGAACTTGCTGGTAACAATGCCCTAATGCACGTTCATGCCAAAAATCAAGGTTCTAATGTCAATGGTTCTCCTTATTTTGCCGACGAAAGGATTCGGATGGACTGACTCACTACCGGACAATTTGCGATCTGTAGCCTACTTCGTAGGAATATTTCACTTTGACATGCAAGTACGGAAGGTCACACAGTTGAAACAGTCTGTACATGAAACAGACAAATAGCAGTGGCTCACAATAACGGTGTATACTATCAAAAACACAGGAAATAAAAATGCAGACAATTAAGAGACACAAAGGGTATGAAAACATTGCATAGTCGATTATAACCTTCCCCATAAAAATCGCTTGAATCACAGAAGTGCGAAAAAAAGTTACATTTGTACTAGCGCAAATGCTGGTAGCATAAAAGCAACTGATAGCCTAAAAGTACCGTTAAGGCCCAGTTCAACAAGAATTCACATTCGTCCGTCTAAAACTGATCTACATGCAATTTCGTTTTCAGCTCAGCCAGTACCTGTGTTCTAGGTAGAATACACATGTATTGTCTTTGAAGAGCACCATGCTAATTCACAATCATGATAAGAGAAATCAACCAGACTACCTATCCATTGTCCCCATTGATTTCCATCGTCCCTATTGTGAGATGATAACTTACATATAAATAACTAAGCTGAGGTTTAGCCTTGTGATCGTTGTGGACTGGGCAACTTGTACTGGGAGGTATACAAATTGTAGGCCTAATGTATAATGGCGGTCTTCTGTCACTCTAAAGGAGAATTATTATTTCAAGATAACTGTACACTTATATCAGCTAAAATTGCCGTTTGATACCATATGAGCAATGAGAAAATAAACCGACACCATAGACCAACTGAGGTATGTCGGCACCTCTTCCCACTTCCCTTATATGTGTTGTAATTTTTACCTGTATATGGCGAGATTCTGCTGGTGGACGTTTCGTCCCCGAGGCCCGCCCCCTGTACAGACCTTTTGGTCTTTGATATATGTTGGCATTTGTGGGAAGTTGATGCTGGGTCGACATCGGGCCTTACAGACTAATCATTTGTGTTAATTGCCGTCATTTACATCTGACGACGATACAGCTCACCAATCTCCAATGTACGAGTTGTCACAGCGAAACAGCTCACCAATTACCAGTATACGAGTTGTTAGAGCATTTCCATCATAGCTGTCTAGATTTGTATCTAATACCGCTTATGCCGGTGCTAGGGGCCATGTGGTCATATCATTCAAGTTGCCACATGAACAGGTACAATAAAAGCGTACCTGAGATACAACACATATCACGAATCGTTAGATTCTTGGCATGTGCTTAAGAATAGGTTTACCAGAAGACTATTCTGTGAAGTCATATGACGCAGTCAGTATGTCGGCACCTCTTCCCACTTCCCTTATATGTGTTGTAATAATAAATGGAATGGAGATACACTGCCTCGATTATATCCTACCAAGAATAATATCTAAGATTTGATGGTTTGTACTCGGCTAATGGGAAATTTTCAAGCAGTTTTCAGCCACAGGAGTTGGTATTGTTTCACTGGACCTTAAATTAAACGCAACATTACAGGGGTGGTGTAAAACGATGCCGGTGTACTGTCAAGACATATGAACCACAGAAAATAAACTGACTCCATATTTCTAAAACATCACAAAGAACCAAAAATGATCCCTGCGATGATTTGTATCCCAGCCACGCTTTTATTGTAGCTATTTACGTGGACATATTGCTCAGATTAAATTATCTACATCACATAAAAATATAAATTTGTCGATACCGACACCATAGACCAGAGACTGACTTTTGTCAAGAGCAATACGTTTTTAAATTCCCATCTGTTTTCATTATTATGGATGATAATTTGTATATAGATTTGACATAATCATGTCTTTCTCTACAATCTGATATGTATTTGGTTGCGCATTTGGCACTTCTTCGATTAACCATAGTACGTGTTTACTTCGCGACATTGTTGCTTACTTATATCCAATCAACACAAGATAAAATTAGTACACAAAATATACAAGTATATTCACCTCGTATAGACATAATAAGGGCATCCACAATAGTTTTTCTGTTTCCAATAACCCTATCTACCCAAATATATTGCAGTTAAAAGAGAAGTTTGGGTAAGCATTTTTTATTTGTTTCTTTGTTTTTCAGAAGTACTCTGTGAAATCCTATACAAAAAGATAAAAAAATGACAAAAATAAGCAAAGAAAAAAAATAAATAAAAATAAATAAATAAATAAAGAAGAATTCTTGCCTACCTACCTACCCAGTTTTCTATAGTTGGTTACTGGAAACACAAATATTATTGTGGATAACCTAAAGGAAATGCTGTTATCAATATATTTTTTTATATATAAGATAATCAGTTTAGTACTTGAAACACCACAGTCAATGTGACCAGAAATGATTGAATTTGTTGGGAGGAATGGATATGAAGAGAAGGCGATGTATCCCAAAACAGAATTAAGATCAAAAGACAAGGCAAACCAGGAGATCATCGGAATATTGTTTTTAGTGGATACAGCAGTGAGAGACGATGTGCCAGGTAAAGAAATTGTCAAAGGGTAAACAGGTTAACGATCAACGTAACGATGGTCCCCTTAACATAAAATTATTGAAAATATTGTCTGTGCTATTACCCTAGTACACGTGGGAGGGTATATGGTCTCCCGTCATTAACTCTACCAGGTCTGGCGGCCAAAATGGCCTCCCTACCAAACTTTCTTCGGAACGACAAAAAAACTGAGAGCTGACACTCCGTGACTTTATAGTATATCATATTGGAGTCGTTTGAGACAATTTGAATAACCCCGAGCAGGGAATCATGAGTAAATTCAACATGGCAGCCACGTAGGGTACCAGAAAAGTGATGTTTTCATAATTTTTCTTCAAAATTTCTGCTTTTCCGCGATAAAACGTGGGCAAAAACTATTTTATTTCACATCACATTAATATTTACTAATTTATCATGCAGTTTTTGTGGAAAAATTGCATATATAAAAAAATTCAAAAATCTAACCGAAAAATCGATCAAAAAATGCTGCTTTTGAAAATGGCGTCACTGTGACGTCATCAAAGCAGCGATCTTGTATTTTCTACGTTTTCTGGTAGAGCTTGACCAAAGGGTAAAGTTTGGTAAGTTTCAGCCCCTATCCCAAGCGTTAAATGTAGGATTATTTCGATAGTGCTAGCAAATATCTGTTAGATTTACGACATTTGGGTTGATAGCAGCTAGATGATCCGGGTTAATCCCGGAAACTGGCATTCTTAGAATACATAGATACTAGCTGTACTGGACTTTATCGAGTGTTATTTTGAGTTATACGATATATAGCTGCTTGAGAGAGAGCATGGTAGGCAGTTTATTTTGATATAATACTGTTGTAATATTTTAGCTATTTATAGATTGGAGCTTATGCAAGTGGTGGGGAAAATTGACGACGTCTGGCGACTAAAAAGCAACCGTATGACTCCACAGGAAAGCATCCCTCAGCACCTTACATTCAGATCCGATAATAAGGTGGATTTTCGGACGTATATCTCAGCCGCTTAGTATCTCAACCTTGCTTTTATTGTAGATGTTCCTGTTGAGAGTATGAAGTATCCAAACGGCCCCTAGCACCGGCTTAAGCGGAATTAGATACGCTAGCTCGGGAGCTGTGATGACAGATCAGTTCAAACAACTCATTTGATGTTAATGAATGAGCGTCGAGGACGTCTGATGGAGTAAACGCCTCAACATGGGGTGACCTGGTAAATGCAAGAATACCCATAGATCATATCAAACATTTTGTATGGTCATTTGGTCATTTATGAAGAGGAGGTTGAACATGTCATTTCTAAGAACATGAAATTTTGTCTGAATTGTGAAGATATTTAGGTGTCATTCTTTAGAAGCCATACACCAGTGGTTTATGTGCAATAAACAATCACTTTAATGGTAAGGTGCTAATCTTTGTATTTATTGTTAAATGATTGTGTTCCTTGAATATCTTGAAGTATCGCGTTATTATAGTTATGTATATATACTAATGCCATTTAGAAAGTAGATAACATTTATATCCAATTATTTTTAGGATGACACTTTCTCAGTAAAGCACAAATACTAGTGCTGGATGGGTCAGTCTCGTGCGAGACTCGAACCCGCGTCCTCAGAGTTTGGCACCAAATCGCCAGCAGTAAATGCAAGCGGCCTAGACCACTCGGCCACCTCAGCTTCCACAAAAAGAGGAAGTTCGGAGATCGGAGTCTAGATTACGTACATTTACTACCCCTCTGATAGACATGTAATGGCACAGCTCCTAAAGCCGATATTATATATATACTAATGTCATTTAGAAAGTAGATAACATTTATATCCAATTATTTTTAGGATGACACTTTCTCAGTAAAGCACACATACTAGTGCTGGATGGGTCAGTCTCGTGCGAGACTCGAACCCGCGTCCTCAGAGTTTGGCACCAAATCGCCAGCAGTAAATGCAAGCGGCCTAGACCACTCGGCCACCTCAGCTTCCACAAAAGAGGAAGTTCGGAGTATTACGTACATTTACTACCCCTCTGATAGACATATAATGGCACAGCTCCTAAAGCCGATATTATATATATATACTAATGCCATTTAGAAAGTAGATAACATTTATATCCAATTATTTTTAGGATGACACTTTCTCAGTAAAGCACAAATACTAGTGCTGGATGGGTCAGTCTCGTGCGAGACTCGAACCTGCGTCCTCAGAGTTTGGCACCAAATCGCCAGCAGTAAATGCAAGCGGCCTAGACCACTCGGCCACCTCAGCTTCCACAAAAGAGGAAGTTCGGAGATCGGAGTCTAGATTACGTACATTTACTACCCCTCTGATAGACATATAATGGCACAGCTCCTAAAGCCGATATTATATATATACTAATGCCATTTAGAAAGTAGATAACATTTATATCCAATTATTTTTAGGATGACACTTTCTCAGTAAAGCACAAATACTAGTGCTGGATGGTCCGTGTAACCTTGCACAATTCAATTTTCGTTTTTTGTTTTTGTGTTCTCAAAATCAAAAATTGAAAATTGACCGTCAATTTTCAATTTTCGTTTTTTGTTTTTGTGTTCTCAAAATCAAAAATTGAAATTTGACCGTCAATTTTCAATTTTCGTTTTTTGTTTTTGGTTTCTCAAAATCAAAAATTGAAAATTGACCGTCAATTTTCAATTTTCGTTTTTTGTTTTTGTGTTCTGAAAATCAAAAATTGAAATTTGACGTCAATTTTCAATTTTTGATTCTGGGATTACAAAAACAAAAAACGAAAATTGATATTTGACAGTCAATTTTCAATTTTCGTTTTTCGTTTTGCTTCACGCAAAAATGAAAATCAAATATTGAAAATTGCCTCGACTTGTCCGTTTTTCGTTTTTTGATTTTAACTTTGACGTATCTATGTTAAGTTCTCATGTGGACGGGTTATCATGTCACTTCCGGTACGACGAGTAGAATAGAAAACGCAAATCGTGTCGTATGAGAGGTGTGGAGCGTGAGAGGCATGTGGCCCACCAGGCCATCCTCGGGAGCCAGTGTATTGATCGATTTGTTAGGGTATCTATACATTGCCTTGGTTGCATGGTTGCACACGATAGTTCTGGATAAAAAAGATCAAGGGGTATCCTCTAAATCAAACCAATTATTCAACAGGTTCAGCTAGCTCATTACTCCAATCCACTAGCTGGACGGTTTGAGATGTGACATCGCTGGCATAACTTTGATGTCAGGCTGAAATCGACATCGAGAGTCAAGGCAAAAACCGCCGGCTTGGGATATCGACATACTAATTCAAAATAACCTCGGGGATGAAATGTTCGACATTGAGGCAACGACTCAAGAACTCACTCGAATCACCAAAAATGTCCAAGTAAACCCTGTGCGGGGATAGCTTATAGTATTGGACCCTTCTACGGATGGCCAATGATAGGCTGATGCAGCAACAACAACATTTTCCCAGTTATACGCCAGATTTTGAAATCGAAAACGATGCCGCGCTATGTCATCGGTCAACTGAGACAGTCACGTGGTTGTGTATGAAGATTGGGGTGGCTCCTATAAATAGTGATCCAATGAAAATGCTCGTCTTAGTTTGAAATGGCGGAGTCGAATGACCAATCTCTGAAGGGGAGACAGCTGGAACAGTACACTATCACTGTCTGTTAATATCTTGAATTAACAGAGAGTACTGCAGTCTATGTGCGGGGATTCACGATTTACCTGGACTTGTGAAGATGCACCAGACAGGTCTGGATATGTGGCATCCCGCTGTTCTCAATGGTTATTGGCCTTGAGGCCTGAGCCAATCAGAAAGCAGTCTTAGATTTTCTCATTTCTAAAAATAGATGTTTAGAGCGCTACAAAAGCGAACAGCATTCATGCAGACAACCGCTATTTGCTATTGATTTGAAATATAGTATTTATAAAGATACCAACAAAGATTTAATACCAATAAGAGTAAGTATGCGGCCCGTAAACCACCATTTCAAACAAGCACACAATCGCCACGTTTGATGTCAGACGTCTGAATGCTTCAACGCTTCAGGTCCAATCTTCATTCTCTATTTTTGGGACCTGGATCGTTGGAGCGTTCAGATGCTCGTCAACGTTCAGCGTCAAAAACGCTTCAACGCAAGTGTGGGTGTCAAACGCTTCAACGCATCGACGTGGGAAGTTTCCTTGGGGGTTATGATTAGGCATCTTCATTTTATCGAGCCAATTTCTACGTTCCCACTTCGAACCTGCCTTGATTCATCTGACCCCTTCAGTGTTCAAAATCCGAGGTGTAAATTTCACCTACTAACGACAGAAGAACCAATCAGAGCGTACATCGATTGCGAATGAAGTCACGTTGAGTGACATCATCCTCTATTAGCGGCGTCTTTCCTCCTAATAAGGTGCCCACTAATTAGGTCAGCCAATCAATAACGCTCTTGTGCGACCCATTTCGAATTTCAAATGTTTTCGAGGTCAGTGACGTCTCGTGTCTATTTATAAGTTATTTGAACATTGAAGGGGTCCAGATATATCAAGGGAAGTTCGAAGTGGGAACGTAGAAATTGGCTAGATAAAATGAAGATGTGATTAGGGTACCCACGTATTTATTATACTACCCTACTTTAATGAAACTCCCATGTGTATCAACCCCGTTGTTCTCCATATAATGCTTCACACCTGCTGCACGATTGCCTACTCGCTTATGCGCAGTTGGCCCATTATATTCTAGCTCGAATGCCTGGCTCCAGGGATCTATAGTGTAGTGAAACTCCCACATCTTGCCCCCTACTGTTTTTTCATATTATGCTCCACACCTGCCTAAACAATCCGATTTGCGCTTTCCATACTACTCCGCGAACCGAAGGTGACATCATAAGTCTTGCGCGTGCGCAGTTAACATTGACGAGTCAAAGTTAAAATCAAAAAACGAAAAACGGACAAGTCGAGGCAATTTTCATTATTTGATTTTCATTTTTGGGACAAGTGAAATGAAAAACGAAAATTGAAAATTGACGGTCAATTTTCAATTTTTGATTTTGAGAAACCAAAAACAAAAAACGAAAATTGAAAATTGACGGTCAAATTTCAATTTTTGATTTTGAGAACACAAAACAAAAAACGAAAATTGAAAATTGACGGTCAATTTTCAATTTTTGATTTTGAGAACACAAAAACAAAAAACGAAAATTGAATTGTGCAAGGTTACACGGACCCTGGATGGGTCGGTCTCGTGCGAGACTCGAACCCGCGTCCTCAGAGTTTGGCACCAACTCGCCAGCAGTAAATGCAAGCGGCCTAGACCACTCGGCCACCTCAGCTTCCACAAAAGAGGAAGTTCGGAGATCGGAGTCTAGATTACGTACATTTACTACCCCTCTGATGGACATATAATGGCACAGCTCCTAAAGCCGATATTATATATATACTAATGCCATTTAGAAAGTAGATAACATTTATATCCAATTATTTTTAGGATGACACTTTCCCAGTAAAGCACAAATACTAGTGCTGAGTAGTAGGTAAACAGCAAATTCCCTATTATTTATGCAGCAAATTCCCTATTATTTATGCAGCAAATTCCCTATTATTTATGCAGCAAATTCCCTATTATTTATGCAAATGAGATGACGTCACGTGACTGACCTTTCCCACCTCCAACACAGAAGAGTTCCAATCTAGGGGGAGGTAACTCTGGGTGACTATAGTTCCGGCAAAGGTCCCTGGGTATGTATATTCCTCCGCGGTTATGCGGTCTGGCGGTGATGCGGTCACGGAAGAAAGCTTCCGCGGAGAAAAAGTAGTCCCTAGACTGGAAATACGCTGCATGGTCCGATTGGGTCGAGTGAGGTATCCATGTGAAGCATTCGTGAAGGGGCATCTGATGGGGTGGGTGTGGTGTTGAAATATCGTCATTCTGCGCATGCGCGCTGGCCCAAGGGTATGAAAATAGACGTTTTGGAGCTGGGGGAGCCCCTGATGGTCCAATGGGATCGAGTGAGGTATTAAAGTGAAGCATTCGTGAAGGGGCATCTGATGGGCTGGGTGTGGGGTTGAAGTATCGGCATTCTGCGCATGCGCGGTGGCCGAAGGGTATGGAAATAGCCGTGTTGGAGCTAGGGGAGCCACAAATGGTCCAATGGGATCGAGTGAGGTATCAAAGTGAAGCATTCGTGAAGGGGCATCTGATGGGCTGGGTGTGGGGTTGAAGTATCGGCATTCTGCGCATGCGCGATGGCCGAAGGGTATGGAAATAGCCGTGTCGGAGCTAGGGGAGTTACTACTAGTCCAGTGGGGTCGAGTGAGGTATCAATGTGAAGCCTATGTGAGGGGGCATCTGACTGGACTAGTGGGGTTGAAATAGCGGCATTCTGCGCATGCGCGGTGGCCCAAGGGCATGGAAATAGCCGTGTTGGAGCTAGGGGAGCCCCTGATGGTCCAATGGGATCGAGTGAGGTATTAAAGTGAAGCCTAGGTGAGGGAGCCTCTGATGGGCTGGGTGTGGGGTTGAAGTATCGGCATTCTGCGCATGCGCGGTGGCCGAAGGGTATGGAAATAGCCGTGTTGGAGCTAGGGGAGCCACAAATGGTCCAATGGGATCGAGTGAGGTATCAAAGTAAAGCCTAGGTGAAGGGGCATCTGATGGGCTGGGTATGGGGTTGAACTATCGGCATTCTGCGCATGCGCGGTGGCCCAAGGGTATGGAAATTGAGGTTTTGGAGCTAGCGAAGCCAATAATGGACCGATGGAGTTGTATGAGGTATCAAAGTGAAGCTTATGTGAAGGGGTATCTGACTGGACTAGCGGCTTGGGCGTTGTCACCATTCTGCGCATGCGCGGTGGCCCAAGGGTATGGAAATAGCCGTGTTGGAGCTAGGGGAGCCCCTGATGGTCCAATGGGATCGAGTGAGGTATTAAAGTGAAGCCTAGGTGAGGGAGCCTCTGATGGGCTGGGTGTGGGGTTGAAGTATCGGCATTCTGCGCATGCGCGGTGGCCGAAGGGTATGGAAATAGCCGTGTTGGAGCTAGGGAAGCCACAAATGGTCCAATGGGATCGAGTGAGGTATCAAAGTGAAGCATTCGTGAAGGGGCATCTAATGTGCTGGGTGTGGGGTTGGAATATCGGCATTCTGCGCATGCGCGGTGGTCAAAGGATATGAAACTAGCCGTTTTGGAGCTAGGGGAGCCTCTAATGGTCCAATGGGGTCGAGTGAGGTATCAAAGTGAAGCATTCGTGAAGGGGCATCTGATGGGTTGGTGTGCGGTAGGAATATCATTCTGCGCATGCGCAGACGCAATGCGGAGCTCTCGTCCAATCAGAAGCGAGTATTTCAAATCCGTCACAGAGCTCTCAGCCAATCAGAAGCGAGTATTTTGACCCGGTGCATTATGGGCCATATCCAAGATGGCGGCACGTATGTTCAAGATGGCGGCACATCCGGTGTCGAAAACTGGCCATTTCTTCGGGATGTGGTCACCTAGTGTCGAAAACTGGACCCTGTATGGGTCCCGCTAGCGCCTTGACGCCATGATATAGACCGGAGAGAGAAAACAACAACAACAAGGATGACACATGAGGGAACAACAACAACAACAAGTTTTTTTTCATATAGTTTATTTTCCCCTCCATCATAACATACCCACGCTGGGGGAGCCGCGTTGGGTATGTTTACAATTCAAGAAAGACTCTTGTCCAATCAGAGACCGCCATTTGCATCTGTCCTATTCGTTCCTGTCCGTTAGATGTATTCTTGTCCAATCAGAAGTCGCCATTTCAGAGAGTTCCTTCTTCGGTCATGTTCATTCTGAACCGTTTATTCTAATCATCGTCGGACAGGCCTGGATATTCTTCGGGCAGCATGTCCTGAAACAGTTGTTTGCGCATTCTGATCGCATTTTCCAGGGCCTCTGTGGATGGTAGCCCCATAGCCTCTTCCAAGTGACGCTTGGTCTTCATGATGGACCTGTGCGTGGGGTCGCCTTTCATTTCAAGCGGTAGTAAGGTATACTGTTCATAGATCGCCATGGCTGTTTTCCTGATGCGGGAGCGCATTTGGGTGTACGTCTGTTGTAAATTATCCTCTCCGGCGTCCTCGATCGCTTCAGCGTGAGTATTGATAGCTGCTGTCACAATACGATCCCAGAAGGTAGGTTCTGCCTCACTTTCCTGGGATGTAGGCTGACTCTCTGAGGTCAAGCTCTTCATATCAGTAGATATACTGTCAGCAATCTTGGATTCGGTATCAGTCGATGCACTCTCATCAATCTCTGTATCAGTATCTGCCTCAACGGGCTCCTCGGCGTCTTCAATCCCATGTATATTTTTCTCGTGTCGCATCATATCGTAATGTCTGGTGAACGTGCGTTCACACTCAGAACAAGTATAAGCCATGTTGACGGTTGAACGTCGACTGTGCGTGTTTTGGGAATACGCTCGCTTTTATAGACAGTAACGGTCATCAACGCTTAGCTCAACGCTTCAACGCCCTGGTGAATTAGCTCAGAAGCTCTGATTTCATGGAATTGACATCAATTCATCGAAATGCAGTGACGCCCGTCGTACGCCTTAACGCTCGTCTCAACGCTTTAACACACTTTCTTAACGCTTTAACGACGTTTAATGATGCGTTCGAACAAATGTTTCTTTTGTGCTATTGCTCTGACATACGCCGCTTTCCAGTTCATGCCCGAGGTTTTCAACATCGACGCTGTTCTTTCAATTTCCATATGGACTGGATCCTTATCCAACAATTTCATATGGGTCAGTAAGTCGACATACTGCTGACGTAAAGCCCGTCGTAGTCTGGGTGCCAATCTGTTATGGGCTAAAATTGCAGCTTCCTCTTTCGAATATCCTTTGCGTTGAAACTTGTTTCCTGTGGCCTCCAAAATCTCGCCCATCTCGGCGTCCATACTTTCTTTGAACAAATCCTTCCATAGCCTCGAGTTCACATTATGTTCTTCAACCTCGGGTTGGGCCTTCACGGTTGGGTGATATTCCGGGACTGGTGATATGAAGAAGGCCCGCTGTACGGGGGTGGGTTGCTGCTTCACCAAATGTGGACTCGGTGGATGGTGTAGGGGCTGTGGTGATTCCTCGCCGGGTAGCAGGTGGGTCGTCAGCCGGCTATCTTCGAACAAATGTTTCTTTTGTGCTATTGCTCTGACATACGCCGCTTTCTAGTTCATGCCCGAGGTTTTCAACATCGACGCTGTTCTTTCAATTTCCATATGGACTGGATCCTTATCCAACAATTTCATATGGGTCAGTAAGTCGACATACTGCTGACGTAAAGCCCGTCGTAGTCTGGGTGCCAATCTGTTATGGGCTAAAATTGCAGCTTCCTCTTTCGAATACCCTTTGCGTTGAAACTTGTTTCCTGTGGCCTCCAAAATCTCGCCCATCTCGGCGTCCATACTTTCTTTGAACAAATCCTTCCATAGCCTCGAGTTCACATTATGTTCTTCAACCTCGGGTTGGGCCTTCACGGTTGGGTGATATTCCGGGACTGGTGATATGAAGAAGGCCCGCTGTACGGGGGTGGGTTGCTGCTTCACCAAATGTGGACTCGGTGGATGGTGTAGGGGCTGTGGTGATCCCTCGCCGGGTAGCAGGTGGGTCGTCAGCCGGCGATCTTCGGGGGTATGGGCTTTTAAATCTACGAACAGGTAGCCGTACGGACGACTTGTCGCTTCTTGAAACGCCTGCATGAAATGGTCGATGTTCTGAGGATAAATTCGACTACCAAACACACGAATTTGTGCTCTGTCGATGGGGTTGGAGAACAACACAAAGTATTGGCAGTTCAAGGCAATATCTCTGGACGCCTTCCCTTGAGGAAAGAGATTCTGGGTCAAATAGATGACGGACAGATTGCGATGATGGGACCCTTTGGTGAATAGGTCGGCGATTTTCGAATTGTCCTTGGCCGCACTCATCAGATCATCTAGCACTACCACGTTGGTCTGCTCGGGGTCAAAGTAATACGGTTCGTCTATGTCATGAGGAATCCCTGGGACGAAACTCACATTCTGTAATCGCGTAGTTTCGTAGGCGGGCTGCCATTGGCTATAAAACCAAACAACACGTGTCGGAGCTGGGGTTGCCACACCTTCCTCTAAGAACTTCATTACCCAGGACGTCTTTCCACATGCCGTAGGGCCGCTCACCGTCATCGTGTAGGGATGCTCTACTGCACTTGCTGGACCTATAGCGGGACTCGGTGGTGTCTCTTGGTTGTGTTTGCCTTGAATGTGCCTGATCATACTATCGCGACGAGAGAAGGTTCTCTGACAGAACGTACACGTACACGACATGTTGATCTGTCGACCAATACATAAGGACTGATGAGGGACAAATGTTCATTCTTATATGTACAGACACCACCACCACACACTACCACACACACACACACACACACACACACACACACCACCACCACCACCACCACCACCACCACCACCGCCACCACCGGGCGTTGACGGGCGTCAACGCCCGGTGGTGGTGGTGGTGGGAACTTCCGTGTGGCAGAGCTCTTGGATCGGAGCTCTTGGAGCTCAAAGCCTGTGGAGCTCAGATCTCGGAAGTGACATTTGCATACGACCTCTGTGAGGTCACTTCCGCTTCCGTTCACGTGACCGGAACTGACCTTTGACCTCGGCGCGTGTGTGTGTGTGGTAGTGTGTGGTGGTGGTGGTGGTGTCTGTACATATAAGAATGAACATGTGTCCCTCATCAGTCCTTATGTATTGGTCGACAGATCAACATGTCGTGTACGTGTACGTTCTGTCAGAGAACCTTCTCTCGTCGCGATAGTATGGTCAGGCACATTCAAGGCAA
>JAVTVY010056296.1:0-30500 GCA_036873755.1 Hanleya hanleyi | reverse complement strand
CGAACTTGACATCAAAACCTTCATAACGATTATCATGATTACATTTTTTTTTCATTTAACTCTTATGTGCCTTCTCTCTGGGCTTTTGAGCTTACCTGCTTGTTATTCGTGGTATTTGGTCATCACTAGGTGGCACTATAGACATGAATTCAGGTAAACATGTGTAACACGATATCTTCTAAACAACTTGTTTGATTTCCATGAAATTTGGGTATAATGATCTTGCAAGATAGGCAAATGACTGACAAGATTTTGGTGGTGTTGGCAAAATCATGGAGGCACGTTTTCGCATCTCAAAACAAGATTTACTTTTTTGAATCAGGGAAAAGTTATTCTAATTTGTCTAACATGAATATAACGTTCCCAATGTTATAATTCACATCCATTGTAAGCCAAATGGCCATTTTTTTAATACGTGAAATTCTAAGGACTTCAGTCCAATATCTACATTCCCAGGCCAGATCTGGGGATTTTGCTTCATCATGTAGTTTCGTGATATTTGTTCATCATTGGGTACCACTATAGACAGTAAACTTTTACAGCGCAATTTATTGGTTCTTCATGAAGTTTATTATTGTGATCTTACTAGACAGACAAAGGATTTCAAAGAATTGACCTCACATATGGATTTCGCGACCCATCAACTTAATGCTTTATTTATATTTCATTATGCATTTTTTTTTACAATTCATAATTTTATTAACATTATAGCTTAAAAATGGATTGAAAGGACATTGGTGCTGCTAGCACTGGCATATATGTGGCAGTGGGGTTTTTACAGTTAAATATATCTAAATCTAGGTTAATTAAATCAGACCCTGCTTACACACAAAATGCTATAATGTGCCTGGTCAGAGAAAATAATCTATATACTGTATGAAGAATTGCAAGGATTTAAGAAAGCTTGAAATCATGACATTTTGGTCAAATTGACATACTGTAACACTGATATTCTTCACATTGCAGGCCTACACTATCAGGACTACATAGTGTATGCCTGTATGTGACAAGTGATAAATCTGAAGCGGTTGACTTATTGCATAATACACTTAACATAGTGCTTGTGTCAACAAAGTAAACGGAATCAGTGCTATTTCTCTCTCCATTACTGATATAATAATTTGACCCTGTCCCCAATTACATAGTCTCCAGTGGCTGTGAAACCCTGGGCTTCCAGATGTCTGGGGATGCATTCTGGCCAATTTTCAATGAATAAAATCACAAATTGTCACTCAGTTAATGCTCATGTTTTTTGGTTGTATGTGGAGGTCCTCAGAATGTATTTGAAACTCGAGATGTGGAATTGCACATACCATTGCATTTTGCCAGCATAGTTACAAATATTGATAATTATTTTTTGAACTGAAAAAGTAGAAAGATTTTTGAAGTGGAACTTCTACATACCTGTTATATGGCACATCCCACCTGGGAAATTGTCACATGTATATCTAATTGAAGTAATCCATTGGAACCACTGATGAATTTCCAATAATAGAGAAGAAAAGCATCTCTGGTTAGGGATGACAATTTCATTCTGTATATTTTGCTATTAGTTATAGCAGAGACTCTATAATAAATTAATAATTTATTATAATCTCTGGTTATAGCATCTTCAGCAGTGAACAAAGTTACAAACAGCTTCATATGCACAGTATATATACAAGGCATAATGTGATCTTAGCCAACACACATTTATGAATTGATAAGCCAGTAAATTAAGTCAGTCAGGTTGGACAGATATTAAAATGCTGTCATTTTCAGCAATTGTTAAATGTCAAGCGATAACCTGACAGCGATCTACAAATGGTGTGATTCAGGGGATACAATACACACTCTAATTGATGAAAACAATACATAATCTGCTTATTGACAATAACTAAGTAAACTGTACACAAATGAATAAAGTATGGTGAAAAAGTGGGTATGCACCTACATTGAATATTTCTACATGTCATGAAGTTTGGATAAGGACTGTCATTTTAAGATAATATAGGCATAATTTTGTTGGCAATCAACATCAGAATTGATAGAAATCTACAAATGTTGTAACTCGCATGTTTCATAATTGTTTATTCCCATGCGAGTTACAACATTTGTAGAGTGTGTATTGTATCACCTGAATCACGCCATTTGTAGATCATTGGCAGGTTATCGCTTAACATTTAACAATTTCTGAAAATGATGGCATTTTAATATCCATCCAATCTGACCGACATAATTTACTGGCTTACCTATTCATAAACGTGTATTGGCTAAGATCACATTATGCCTTGTATACTGTGCGTATGGAGATGTTTGTAACTTTGTAACTTCTGAAGATGCTATAAAAAATATACAGAACGAAATTGTGATCCCTACTCGGAGTTGCTTTTTTTCTCTATAATTGGAGTAAAATGGTGTGTTCTGGTACATTTTGACAGAATATTTAGACTTTGAAGATGATATGTAATGATGCCCCAAAATGAACTGAATTTTCCGTGTCATCTGTCCGTCTATCTTTCTTGTCATACCACATACACATGTATGCAGCTGGTGATGGATCAGAAGCCTAATGAAATTGACTGACCTTCACCTGTTTTATCGAGTTTAAATTTAGCATTAGCAATAATTTTTAAAGGAGTGAAGATAGGCTCTCCAAATTCATAATACTTGTGCAATTGGAGACTGACTAGAAGCCTATCCCAGTTGACTGAACCTATTTTCTCAAGGTTATGTACTGTATATTATGATATAATATGAAATACATGTATAGCTAGGAATTCTAAATTGATACCACATATGTAGCTGATGATGGACATGAAGTCTGACATTGACCTATTTCCTCAAGGTCAAAAACTGTAGGTTAAGTCACATGTTAACTGCCAACATACACTTCAAATCTCACATTGTCATCATTTTGTTGTGGCTGTGGTTGTCTTCTAGAATAATCTAGTGAATTTTGCATGTGTTCCAACAGCCTCATGCTTCAACAGTAACTTAAACCATGCTGTTTCGGCTGAGCTGTTGAAACATCCTCCATTTCCTAGCTCTGATATACTGCATCACTGTCGAAATACGGGTACCATGACAGTGATAGATCACACAGCCAGTGAAGGTTCCTGATTTACATCTACATTACTGCCGAAGTAGTATTAGCAGCATTTTACAACAACAACAATTCACTGACTTACAGTGATAAATTATAGTGAAAGGCATTTATTTTTTGTTGTTTGACATTTTTATTTGCTGGTATTGTTTCAGATAGAATACAACAGCCTAATTCATACAATCGGGAATAAAAAGGGGGTTAAAATCTTAATGTTCAAACTTTTGTAGGAAATATAAAAGTGGCAATTTGAAATTTTATTTTTATTCAACTTTTGTCGGTGGGCCCATGAAACGCAAAATAAAGTTGGTGTTGCCTCACACTGGGTTTCGCCCATTGATGAAGAAATCCCTTCTCAGAGGCACTTCTACCAGAGTTGATTCCTGATTGCTCATCCTCCAGGGGTATGTGCCCCACCCTCTGTCCCATCCTAAAAAAAATTGCTACCCCTAATAGGGGTGTGCCCAAATTGGGCAGATCTAAAGCCCTGTGATTACCAAATTATGTGTTACAAAATTATCTGGGGAAATGCTGTTCGCCCGTGTTTCACACGAGCTTTCATTTTGTTACTCGTTATGTATTAGCATAAAAAATCACAAAAAATTCAGAAAACTACCGATGCATAAATCCGATTGGCTTGACAATAATCACCTTGTGGGACACAAACTGTGAATGTCTTGACAGATGTTGACCATGAAAATTTCAAATTCCCGCCACTGACAGCTGATTGGTGCTACAGAATGTCATTCAATTTGTAAACAGGGAGCCTTTTCCCCCCTCAATGATCATGTCTCCATCCACAATGCTTTTCCCAAAGTGGCCCAAATCAACACCAGGAAGTACAGTTTGATGCCTCATCTGCAAGTTAAAATATCGGATGTATCAGAAATGCTGAAAAATCGCAGCTCATAAAATTCATAAAGATCTGCTTTCAAATTTCTAAACAATGTAGTGATTAACTCCGGTCTGATGCCAGTTTCGTGGGATTAAGATGTCTCGCGGTAGATAGGCTTGGGTGCGAGATTTCACCATTACAGCGAGATTGGGACAAGTCTCGAGACAGCTGAATCTGGATGCTCGATTTCCACAATTTCGCGAGTTTTTAGAAGAATGTCCCTCGGCCGTCTCCTTTCAACGTCCGTGGCTTACATTCACCCTCCAAAGTCTGTCTTCGTCCAAGTTCGTGCCTATTGCATCATTATCACACTCCATAATCCCACTGCCGGTCTAGAGCTGTGTGACGTCATCCCCTCCATCACACCCGTCACACTGTGACACACTGTCACACATGCTCGGGTATCTGTCCTTTCTATTCTAATGTCATGTCTATATGAATTTCTTGATTCTATGCAGATATACAGAAAATACTCTCCTACATATAAATTACCACAACATGAAGAGTCACGTAAATTATTTCTTGCAGCGCATTGGGATGTCCTATTTGTGGACACTATTAGAAATCTTGGTTCTTTGAGATGTTTGAGTCTACATTTGTGGAACCAATTTGGTTCTGTCTGTGTAGAATCAAATGTTCCAAAAACCAAGAGAGGGATGTAGTTGCTTCTAACCCTCGGTCAGTCAAAGGTTATTTGGATGCATTCGACACGGTGGTAGTACGCCAACAGTCCAAATGATCTTCCGGCTGACAAGGAGATCAAAAATGTGGACCACACTTCATAGACAGGCGTTTACCCATTTCCGTTATAAGAGCTGTGCGGATAGCAAAAGAGTTGCTGCTAGTCTAATACCAAGGGCAATGCCAATAAATACAGATAAAACATGATAAATATACAATGTTGAATTAGCGACCCTTATGGTACACTAATCTGGAAGTTCGCCATTCATAATTCATTACAGGTCCTCGCCATTGTTTATCGAGAACATGACAGAAACATTTATCACAGATCCAGAAGGCGCCATCTTGAAAGTGGTGGAATATGATGGTCACCTGACACAACCCTTCCGTGGCATTGGACAAAGATTTGATAACCTTCCAAACATGACCGTAAGAGATGACGACGTCGTTGTGGTGGGATATCCTAAATCCGGTAATATTATCTAGAATTATGCGTAGAATACCATATTTTTCCAATATGCCTAATACTTGATACTCTCCAGTTTAACTTGATATAGTCTATAGTATAGTATCGTATAGTATAGTATAGTATAGTATAGTATAGTATAGTATGCCTATGTGTATAAGGTGATAGTGTTTTTAGTAAAGGTGGCCATCCACTCGAAAACGTTGCAATTGACTTTTATATAAAATCCAGTGCACCAAGGGGTATCTCCCTGTTTGGAAACTTTCAAAAATAAATTCGGGATTCTCACTGGATATTGGAGATGATTGGATAAACATCCAACCAATCACAGATTTTCAGACTTCTGATGTTGCCGATGAAAAGAATCTGCCAATTATTCTGGATCAGTCGAGTTCGGTCAACCTGGGTCATTTAGACTGGTTCCTGCGCATATGAGAACACATTTTTGCCATTCACGTCACACTCAACATGTCCGGTCAATCGCTGATTTACGGATAAGGAGCATTTGTCAATACACTCAGGAAATAGGCCTACAATCAGTAAATCAGTGTAGTAAATCGCCTTTCCTATAAATCAGCTATTCGGGCACATCAAGCTTTGACCTCGTTTTGGAGACGACTGTGAGGTTCCAAAACGTCATTTTTCAATGTCAAAATATACGACGTCACACTGTTACGGATAACCTTTTCGTTGGAAAGTTCTCTTGACAATATCATGACCATGGTGATGCAGTGTTGACTTCCCTTTGAAAATGGTTCTGTGCAGAAATGTCCCAGTAGCAGAGATATGTGGAATTCCTGCGTATACGAATGCGCAATGGCGGGTTGAGGAGTTGTGAGCCCTTTCAAAGTGCCGGAATTTCACATTCCGGGTACGCAACTTCCGGACGCCTGGCTACCACTGATGACGTCACTTCCGGTCTCGTGACTTCCTGGCACAGGTCGTCAGATAGACAAGTCTGAATATGTCAGGCCAAATCTCAGCGACACAAAATGGCCGTCTGGAAAGTATCCCGCACATCTCGGGCACAGTCACGTGATTTCCGAGGAACAATTCAGAACAACTCTGATCTTGTCATAGCAAAAAGACATAGCAAAAAGAAAATGCCGGTCTTGAAGGTACGGGGTGCAGAAAATAGTTTCTGTATGAGATCCTCAAATGGAAGCGACAGTTTATCACAAGCCCTCTAGTCTTCATAAGGAATGATGTGACTAAAATGATGTATAAAATGCTGGACTTTTCAAACAAAGGTAGAAAACTGGACCTAGAATCAATTGATAAACCACTATACCACAAATATGAAAATTACGAAAAATAGTTTCATGGCGTCGTGTTAAATCCCTCGTTGGGTAGAATACGATTGGGGTGAATCGTACATGCGCACTCGGGAAGCAGTAGAGAAAGGGCTTTTCTGTGTGGGTTGTGTGGGTGACTGATCGCAGGTGGAACCAGTGGGACCAGACATGTCGCGGTCGGAATCTGATGGGTAGACTGCGCATGCTTAATCGGAAGTGGAATACTCCATCGAAAACGAGAGGTTGGGAGATCGGGATTCCATCAAACGAGATTCCAGGACCCAAGCTTGCGCCATAGGGTATTGTGAGTTGGAGATTATGGTGCACAGCCGGTAGTGGGACGCTTTACCGAGAACGAGACGGATCTGAGAGACATCGTGGTTTCACCCAATGAGACACCTGTATCCAGTCATGCGCCATTGATGAGTGAATGATTAAGTGGGTGCGACGTGGGCGAGTGAGTGTGGTACGAGTGAGAAAGTGAGTTACAACACATATAAGGGAAGTGGGAAGAGATGCCGACATACTGACTGACTTCACAGAATAGTCCTCTGGTTAACCTATTCTAAAGCACATACCAAGAATCTAACGATTCGTGATATGTGTTGTATCTCAGGTACGCTTTTATTGTACCTGTTCATGTGGCAACCTGGATGATATGACCACACGGCCCCTAGCACCGGCATAAGCGGTATTAGATACAAATCTAGAGAGCTATGATGGAAATGCTCTGACAACTCGTATACTGGTAATTGGTGAGCTGTTTCGCTGTGACAACTCGTACATTGGAGATTGGTAAGCTGTATCGTCATCAGATGTAAATGACAGCATTTAACACAAAAGACTAGTCTGTAAGGCCCGATGTCGACCCAGCATCAAGTTCCCACAAATGCCAACATATATCAAGGACCAAAAGGCCTGTACAGGGGGCGGGCCTCGGGGACGAAACGTCCACCAGCAGAATCTCGCCATATACAGGAAAAAATTACAACACATCTAAGGGAAGTGGGAAGAGGTGCCGACATACTGACTGCGTCACATGACTTCACAGAATAGTCCTCTGGTTAACCTATTCTAAAGCACATACCAAGAATCTAACGATTCGTGATATGTGTTGTGTCTCAGGTACGCTTTTATTGTACTTGTTCACATGGCAACTTGGATGATATGACCACACGGTCCCTAGCACCGACATAAGCGGTATTAAGATACAAATCTAGAGAGCTATGATGGAAATGCTCTGACAACTCGTGTACTGGTAGTTGGTGAGCTGTTTCGCTGTGACAACTCGTACATTGGAGATTGGTGAGCTGTATCGTCATCAGATGTAAATGACGGCATTTAACACAAAAGACTAGTCTGTAAGGCCCGATGTCGACCCAGCATCAACTTCCCACAAATGCCAACATATATCAAAGACCAAAAGGTCTGTACAGGGGGCGGGCCTCGGGGTCGAAACGTCCACCAGCAGAATCTCGCCATATACAGGAAAAAATTACAACACATATAAGGGAAGTGGGAAGAGGTGCCGACATACTGACTGCGTCACATGACTTCACAGAATAGTCCTCTGGTTAACCTATTCTAAAGCACATACCAAGAATCTAACGATGATAGCAAAATACGAACGTAGCGTGCAAGATCTATGGCGCTACGTTTGGTAACTTGTGTCTAATTCCGCTTAACCCGGGGCTAGGGGCCGTATGAACCCATGTACTTCTAGATCCTCATGGTACTCATATGAACAGTCACAATCAAAGCGTGACTGAGATACATCTTCTTGTTTTTAGATGACGACTCTATAACGAATATTATGGATTAAGAATACTGATCAGCGATACGGATTTGATATTTCTGGAACATCATGATGTCTTGCCGGCATCATTGAAAACTGTTGACCGCTTCTCTCTTGCAGGAAACAAGCCTATGTTTATGTATACTATGATTGTCTTTGAATTTGGTGCTAATACTGTTATATGGAATATGGAATAGGTCTTTGGATTATGGACGCGGATATTCTCTAATGGACGACGGCTGGATTATGAATGACGGACTAGACGCTTGTAATTTTAACCTGTGTATGGCTGGATTCTGCTGGTGGACAAGTTGTCCCCCGAGGCCGGGCCCCTGCATACCCAACTAACATAATGAGCACAACTATAAGAAAAAATATGAAGACAGACCCGAGGAACCTTAGTGCAGGTTTCTCGGCCGAGTCTCTAATAGTTCGAAATGCACTAAGACTTTTTTCAATCCAAATGACAGATATATTTCTGACAGCAAAGCAAGGCCATGACATCAAACCTTGTAATATTGCGCTTGATGATTGTTTAGCACCGAATTCTGCACGTAATAATTTCAAAATTTCTAAGTGTGGACATCGTGGATGTCTCACGTGTCCACTCTTTAATACTTCAGCTTCATTTAGTTCCACGTTAACTGGTAACTCATATTCTGTTAACTCGTATGTTGATCTTAGTTGTTCTACTACAAACTGTATTTATTTAGTTTCCTGTAAGAAATGTGGTCAACAGTATGTTGGCAAGACCACCCAAAGACTCCATCTTAGGGTGAACGGTCACAGAAAATCCGTTAGGAAAAAGCAATTGCTTATAGGTAGCCATTTTTCTGGACCCGACCACGGCTGGGATAACTTTAGTATTCAGATCATAGACGTCGTCTATCCATCTACTAAGGATTCCCCTTTTGGATTTGAGAGAAAAATCCGAGAGCGGGAATTATTCTTGATGCTAGAACTTGGGTCAGTGTTTCCGTTTGGTTTAAATGATAATGTCAGTGGGTTCGGTAATGCTACAAACCGCCGTTCAAATATATCCAACATTACCCAACTATTTAAACCCCATCAACGGAGACATCGCAGCCATGGTTGGCGAAAGTTTAATAGTTCGATGATTCACGATCATATCACTTTAAATTACTTAGTGGGTTTAACTAACACTCCCAATAGTATACATAGCTTACGTACAGTTCTGTATGCGTCACCTCTGCGAGCTTTAGATCAAATAGCCAGAGATATACAACAATCTGCGTCTTCAGGAAATATAATACCATCAAAAATCATTAAAGTATGTCAAGATATAGCGTATTTTCGGTTGTAGCGTCCAGTGAACATGATCGAAACCTCTCAAGATCGGCTTTTCTTGAAACTCAACTACTTAGATAAAGGACTGGACATCATTAATTTACCTCGAATCCTGAATGATCCAGAGGTACGCAACGCTGTACCAAACTATTTCAAGTTCACAGAACCCCCTTGCATTTCATATAATTATACTAAATCTATAGCCACCAAAATATTCAATTACTCCAATGCTGTCAAGGAGTTTGACTGGAACTTATACACGTCAGGAGGCTATAGTTGTGATTGTGAATCGTCGAACTTATCTATACACCATGCAAACATATTGTGACTGGTGACCTTGATGTGGTGAGTGATAAGGATCTGAAATTACTCCTGATGAAAGGACCTAAATATAGAGAGCCAAGAAGAATAAATCTGAAGGCCGACCAGAAGATAGTCCTGTCTGCATTGGAACAGTACGTTATTGATTGGTCTAAGCGAGAAAAACTTGAACCTACAGTACTCGCTGATTGGCTGGACCTCACCAAGAGCAAGGTCGTTGAAACAATCCGCCATATTGACAGAAGTACTCTTTCCCAAGCAAAACAAGTTCTGAGAAACCTCAATTCGCAAGAAGTTCTAGCAAATCTCCAGAGTAAATTCGTCATAGTCCCAGCAGACAAAAGCTCCGAATAATATAATATTCATATGTAAATATTACTATTACCAGGTGCTGGTTAAAGAATTGAGTGTAGACATATCTTCATCAAATACGTCTACTTACTCCCAAACTGCATTTACTCTGGAAGATTTATTTAACAATCACAAAAAGCTTCTCAGGGAAAGAGGTATTTGTCTTCCAACCAATCATAACGACATACCAAAAATATACTGGACTCCCAAAATGCATAAATCACCATACAAAGCTAGATTCATAGCTGGTTCTAGAAGTTGCACCACCAAGCTTCTTTCAACCCTATTGACGAGGGCCCTTCAGGAGGTAAAAAGCATTTTGGGAAAGGTATTGCGCCACTATTTCTAAGAACTCTGGCGTTGAATGTATGTGGATATTGAAAAACTCAAAATGTCTTACGGAAGAACTTGATGCTAAAGGTCACATACTGTACAGACATGTATCCACATGGGATTTCTCGACTCTCTATACTACAATCCCTCATCATGACCTTATTGACCGTATAAGTTCATTAATAGTATCTGTGTTCAAGAAAACTGATCGTAGATATATTAATGTCGGAAGCCATAAAGCATTCTTTAGCTCGACTACATACAAGAGATATCATTCATGGGATGTTTCTTTGTTTATAGAGTTGTTTGAATTTCTCATTAAAAATATCTATGTGAAATTTTGCAACACAATATATCAGCAGTATATAGGTATTCCAATGGGTACTAATTGTGCACCCCTGTTGGCCGACCTGTATCTGTTCTCTTATGAATATGACTATATGCAGGCGCTTTCAAAAACCGATCCATTCAAAGCCCGTTCCTTCTCATTCACCAAACGCTATATAGACGATCTTCTCGCTGTGGATAATCGCTATATAATGACGCAGTGAAGGATATATATCCACCTTCACTGGATTTGAAGGAAACTACAGATAGCCCTACAGGCACAGCTTATTTAGATCTCTATCTCTATAAAAATGAAGCGGGCATTCTCTCTCGTCGACTTTATGACAAAAGAGATGATTACAATTTCGACATCGTAAACTATCCCTTTCTGGATAGTAATATTCCAGTGGGACCTGCATATGGCGTATACATATCTCGCTTAGTAGCATTTGCTAGATCCTGTGTTAAATGTGATGATTTTAATCAACGTCACAAAACATTTTGCAGAAACTTATAAAACAGGGCTATTCCATCAAGCGCCCCCACTCAAAGTTTCTCAAATTTGGCGATACATATCGCATGCTGATAGCAAAATACGAACGTAGCGTGCAAGATCCATGGCGCTACGTTTCGTAACTTGTGTCTAATTCCGCTTAACCCGGGGCTAGGGGCCGTATGAACCCATGTACTTCAAGATCCTCATGGTACTCATATGAACAGTCACAATTAAAGCGTGACTGAGATACATCTTTTTTTAGATGACAACTATATAACGAATATTATGGATTAAGAATACTGATCAGCGATACGGATTTGATATTTTTGGAACATCATGATGTCTTGCCGGCATCATTGAAAACTGTTGACCGCTTCTCTCTTGCGGGAAACAAGCCTATGTTTATGTATACTATGATTGTCTTTTTGAATTTGGTGCTAATACTGTTATGTGGAAAATGGAATAGGTCTTTGGATTATGGGCGCGGATATTCTCTAATGGACGACGGCTGGATTATGAATGACGGACTAGACGCTTGTAACATATATTGTACGATGTAATAGAATAGGTCGAGATTTAGCTTCAATAATCGAGTGCTTTTGCATTGTACTGTACCAGATCTCCTCTTCCATATAAATATGAAATATTTGAACCCACGTCATTCATTGACGCTAATACGATAAAAATGTTAATTTTTTTGTCAAATTGTTTATTGAATTTCGTAAATAGATAATGTAGAAAGCGAGTTAACCGTGTTTTTCCACGCTAACCGAATACGCATTGAAACAGGTGTACAGTATACCGTGAGCCGTGTTTCGGTGTGACAATAGCTGCGCATTCATGTGTGACAATAGATTCAGACTTGGGGACAGGTGTTGATTGTGTACAGCTAAAACGCACTGCGCTCGTTAAGTTTAATACGAACAGAGGGCTCTAGTTTTCCCCGTGTACAGGGGGACAATAGCGACGCACTCGTGTGTGATAATGGATTGAAACTCGGTAGAGCTTTTGAATGCTAACGCTGTGTGCATAGACAATGTACTTCTCTGAAATGTACACTAGCAGGGTGATATCGACATTAGACGTTTGGTTAATAAATTCTAAACGAGGAATGACCATGCGTATATTATTTGGCAGAAATTTGACTTTTAATGGGCGATTGACGAATAAAACAAAACTAATAAAAAGTTGACTTTTTTTAAATATAAAATAAATAAACACTCGACCATTAAAAGTTCAGTTTTTCCCCACGAAAACGAATGGGACGGAACAGTAGAACACATGCGATACCATTAGTGACCATATTATATTAAATCCCCCTTAAAGAACTCATTAACGGAGAAGTCGAATTCATCCGACAAAGATGATTGACCCCCCTTAAGGCCTGTTTATACTGAGCGCGAACGCGACCACGACCGCGACCACTGCTACTTTCCGCGCGAATCATCGTTCGTACTGAAAGCGGCAATACGCGCGTAAATGCGCCGCTTTTACAGGCTGACGCTGACAACGAGTGACATGGCACAGGCAGGTCATATGTATGCCTTTTGACCTCGCACTCTGATTGGGTAATGCCAATCGTTCGCGCGAACGCGACCGCGACCGCGAACGCGGCGATCGCATTTGATTGATGTACTGCTATTTAAGTGAAGTCGTTTATACTAACGGCGAACGCGAACGCGGCCGAATTTTATTTCGCCCGAAAATCCGTGGTCATTGCCTCCAGAGCGAATTTTAGGAACATTTCGCGCGAACGATTGGCATTACCCAATCAGAGTGCGAGGTCAAAAGGCATACATATGACCTGCCTGTGCCATGTCACTCGTTGTCAGCGTCAGCGTGTAAAAGCGGCGCATTTACGCGCGTATTGCCGCTTTCAGTACGAACGATGATTCGCGCGGAAAGTAGCAGTGGTCGCGGTCGTGGTCGCGTTCGCGCTCAGTATAAACAGGCCTTAAGGGGGGTCAATCATCTTTGTCGGATCATGGAGTTAAATGAGGAGGAGAGACTACTCCGCCAGATCAAAGTGTTCAATGTACGATTCCGCCACAGCAGGGATTCGTCGGATTAGCCTGTGTGTATTTGGGGGATTAAAGCAGGTTCGGTCATGTTCGGCAGTTGTCGGACTCCCGCGCATGCGTCCCATCGACGTCATCAAAGCTATTATAAGTTGAGTGTATTGGAAATGTGAATTGGTACTTAGCCGCCCGCTGTGCACGCCGCCGGGGAGTGTTGAGTTTGACCATGGAGGGAAAGAGAGACCATTTTGACCCAACAGTTATTTTTACGTAGAACTACTGCGCATTTTTAATTTCAACTTCCGTTGATGTTTTTCTGCGGCGAAGAAGAACCAACGACTCGGTTGGCGGAATCGTACATTGAACATCAAACGGACAGATCGTGACTGACGGCTATTCAGAATACAATAGCTCTGCGGGCGACCTCACGGGTCAGCGACCGGCGGCTGGCGGAGTAGTCTCTCCTCCTTATTTAACTCCATGGTCGGATGAATTCGACTTCTCCGTTAATGAGTTCTTTAAGGGGGATTTGATATAATATGGTCACTAATGGTATCGCATGTGTTCTACTGTTCCGTCCCATGTTTTCGTGGGGAAAAACTGAACTTTTAATGGTCGAGTGTTTATTTATTTTATATTTAAAAAAAAGTCAACTTTTTATTAGTTTTGTTTTATTCGTCAATCGCCCATTAAAAGTCAAATTTCTGCCAAATAGTATACGCATGGTCATTCCTCGTTTATAATTTATTAACCAAACGTCTAATGTCGATATCACCCTGCTAGTGTACATTTCAGAGAAGTACATTGTCTATGCACACAGCGTTAGCATTCAAAAGCTCTACCGAGTTTCAATCCATTATCACACACGAGTGCGTCGCTATTGTCCCCCTGTACACGGGGAAAACTAGAGCCCTCTGTTCGTATTAAACTTAACGAGCGCAGTGCGTTTTAGCTGTACACAATCAACACCTGTCCCCAAGTCTGAATCTATTGTCACACATGAATGCGCAGCTATTGTCACACCGAAACACGACTCACGGTATACTGTACACCTGTTTCAATGTGTATTCGGTTAGCGTGGGAAAACACGGTTAACTCGCTTTCTACATTATCTATTTACGAAATTCAATTAAACAATTTGACAAAAAAATTAATATTTTTATCGTATTAGCGTCAATGAATGACGTGGATTCAAATATTTCATATTTATATGGAAGAGGAGATCTGGTACAGTACAATGCAAAAGCACTCGATTATTGAAGCTAAATCTCGATCTATTCTATTACATCGTACAATATATGTAACACAAAGAGTTATTTTTTATCATCGTTCAAGGCTGGGCAAAATAAATATGAAATAAAAACTATTTCATGTTATTTCATTTACAGATCATTTCCTCGAGGCGCTGTATGATCTAAATTTCCTATTGTCTCCCTCTGTTAGTATCGAGCATATAATTATTTCCTTTATTATTTCATGATTTTTCTTTAACCCTTGTCGTTGTTGTTTTTATTATCTCTTATCCGCGTTCAAATGGTTTCCTGAAAGATATCCCGAAAATGTCATATGTGCTGCGTTAGCACATGTCAACGGGGGAAAAAAAGTTTTATTTCGTCATACATGTATGTCTATCTAGTCGGCGTAGTGGTAAGACGGCCGACTCCGGTAAAGACGACCCGGGTTCGAATCCCGACCAGGAAAACCCGGGCCGGGAAGAAAAAGCTAACAAAGGAGCTGCTAAATATGATCATCACTCGACCCAGTAACCCGACCTCGACCCCTCAAAGGTCGATGCGACCCAGGTCATGACGACCACGACCCTAGTTACGTAACACTGTTACGTCATACCGCCCAATTAAGTCGATTTCTTACGTCATTCGACCTACTTTCGAATAATCTCGACCTACTTTTGAGTGACCTCGACCTATTTTCGAGTGACCTCGACCTACTTTCGAGCAGCATCGACCCCATTAGGTCACGATGACGTCAAACACGTCATACGAGACCTGGATACCGACACCATCTCCTGCTACTCTGAAAGCAGGGATGTGGCATAAGGGGAGATAACCCTGTTTGAATGTTGACGCAGTCTGTTGTGGAAGATATGGGGTGGTTGTGGGAAATGTTTTTGGAATAAATACAGAGTGTGGAATGCTATTGATCGGATTTACGCCTTAAAGTACGACTGGACAACAGCCGCTGACTGACTTTTGCCGGTGAAGTAATCGTGCGCATGCGCACTTGAGAGGGAAGCTTTTGGAAGGGACTTTTGGGTAAAGGTTGGCCCGAGATGGTCCCAATGTGTCGCGCGTGGGGTGATATTGAAGCGCTCATAGGGGAGAGCCAATCTGGAATAGCGACATTGGACTTTGACGTCATTCTGCGCAAGTCGAAGATTATAATAGAGAAAGAGGTCACGCAGTTTCGTGTTTGGTGAGTTGTGGGACATGCATGGTCCAAATGTGAATCGGTGTACAGAGACGTCATTGTGGGCATACGCACTCAAAGTAAGGTAGAGAAAGGGCATTTGAAGTGGTAGTTTTGGGGGCATAGGTGGGCCATACGTGTCACGTTGAGATGGAGTACACAATGAATACAATTACTTGGCGAAAATAAATTTAATCAGTTGAGACATCCCATCAATATTTACAGCAATGTAGTATAACGATCCCCTAAAATAAATGAAAACAAATAAATGCACAAGTAGTAGTATAAGCGTAAAAAAGATCATATTTTCCAGGGAGGTAACTCTTGATGCCCTTGATGGTTTCTGACATATACCTGGTTATCTCCCCTGATTCGAACATTTGCATAATAAATCTATGAGACCGCGTCGAGGTCGAGTGCACTATAGTTCCGGTCTCTATTTGGCATGTATTCCTCCGCGGTGATGCGGTCTGGTGGTGATGCGGTCACGGGAAAAAGCTTCCGCGGAGAAAAAGTAGTCCCCAGACATCAAGTACGCTCCATGGTCCGATGGGGTCGTATGAGGGTATCAATGTGAAGCATTCGTGAAGGGGCATCTGATGGGCTGGGTGTGGGGTTGAAATAACGTCATTCTGCGCATGCGCGGTGGACCAAGGGTATGGAAATAGACGTTTTGGGGTCTAGGGAAGCCCCTAATGGTCCGATTGGGTCGAGTGAGGTATCAATATGAAGCCTATGTGAGGAGGCATCCGATGGACTGGGTGTGGGGTTGAAATATCGTCATGCTGCGCATGCGCGGTGGACCAAGATTATGGAAATAGACGTTTTGGGATCTAGGGGAGCTCCTAATGGGCCAATAGAGTCGTACGAGGTATCACTGTGAAGCCTATGTGAGGGGGCATCCGCCTGGACTAGTGGCTTGGGCGTTGTCAACACTCTGCGCATGCGCAAACAGGGAATTGTGGGAAAAGGGTATGGAAATAGACGTTTTGGGGTCTGGGTGGGCCACTAGTTGTCCTATGGAGTCGTATGAGGTATCAATGTGAAGCATTGGTAAAGGAGCATCCACCTGGACTAGTGTCTCGGCCGTTGCCAACATTCTGCGCATGCGCAGACAGGCAATTGTAGGAAAAGGGCATGGAAATAGACATTTTGGGGTCTATTTGGGCCCCTAGTCGTCCGATGGGGTCGGGTGAGGTATCATTGTGAAGGATATGTGAGGGGGCATCCGCCTGGACTAGTATGACGTGGAACTAACGTCATCCTGCGCATGCACAGTAGACAAAGTGTATGGAAATAGACGTTTTGGGGTCGAGGTGGGTCCCTAGTGGTCCAATGGAGTTGAGTGAGGTATCGTTGTGAAGGATACGTGAGGGAGCATCCTCCCGGACTAGTGTGTCGTCCGTGTTCGATATTCTGCGCATGCGCAGATAGGGAATTGTGGGAAAAGGGTATGGAAATAGACGTTTTGGGATCGACATGGGCCACTATGGGTCCTATGGAGTCGTATGAGGTATCAATGTGAAGCATTCGTGAAGGAGCATCCGATGGGGTGGGTAAGACGTGGAACTGACGTCATTCTGCGCATGCGCATTAGACCAAGGGTATGGAAATAGACGTTTTCGGGTACGAGGTCTTATTTTAAAGCTCTCGTGAAGGGGCAGCCGCCTGGACTAGTGTGTCGTTCGTGTTCAACATTCTGCGCATGCGCAGACAGGGAATTGTGGGAAAAGGGTATAAAAAATAGACACTGTGGGGCCGACATGGGCCACTATGGGTCCGATGGAGTCGTATGAGGTCTTATTTTGAAGCTCTCGTTAAGAAGCATCCGACTGGACTCATGGTTCGTCCGTGTTCAAGAGTCTGCGCATGCGCAGTCTGGTCGTAGTATAGAAATATACACATGGGCGTGTGTTTGGGGTACTAAACCCCATATGAGTCCATGGTTGAGGTTTGGTGGTGCGGGTTCTGTGCAAGTGTGTGTGACGTCACTTCCAGTTTCACTAAAACTACCTCCGAACACTGAAGAGTTCCAATTTTTTCTTAGACCATAGGCATGTACTGACTTTCAACATCCGGGTTTCCCACCGCATGTATGGAATGCATGTATCCCGTAGAGCTACGTATAGGCGCGCATGTGTGACAGGGTCTATAAAACTCACTGCTTTGGATCCCACACCTCCATTCCTACGGTTGCAGAGCCATGACGGACACCTATCCCTATGCGGCTCGCATTTTACAGCATGCAACCGTGGTTAATTCACTCACGGGTTACCGAGCAGTGGTTCGATCCATGTTAGCAGATGGCGACGACAACGAGGGGCGACGCCAGATCCTAAAAGAGTTCACAGAAGCGGTCCTCAACAGAGTGGACTCGATGGAGGGGTGTGCTATCACCCACCACTACTGGACTATGACAGCCTTTCTTGATGCCCGGGCTATGGACCACGAGCGCTCACACCGGAACCACCGACGGCTCGTTGGCCTCGTCATGGTTTTTGCCCTATTGACCCTAACGCTGTGGTAATGACAGTGGGACTTCACCATAAATACGAGAGACAATCACGAGAGCATCCCATTACCGTGACAAACTTGTGCGTCATTCAGCATTTCGTCAACCATGTCACCAGTCCTACGAGCCGTTCTTCCCCTCACCCCTGAGGTGGGGTTACACGTCTATGAGGATAAAGTCACCATCGTGGGAGACCGTCAAGTTTGCTGGTCGGACCCGGAGACCGTATCGACTACCGTTACCCTACACCGTGATGGCTGGACCAAATTTAAACGGGTGTTGAGCGGTGAGCTCGACGGAGATCTCATCCACATCGAGAATGCCAACTACGTACACCGTGGACCCTTCTTTGCTCGTGTGGGGCGTTACCACAATCCTACGCAAAGCTTCACCCTAGACCCCGATCTTTGGACGGCCTTGGAGAAAGTGGTGCCTATTGTGGACCAGCTGTTTACACCGGACGAGCGGTCAGCTGTTCAGTTGGGGTGGTCTCGTGCTATTGAGGACGCGATGGCTGAACCCAATGAACAAATTTCTAGCAATGAACCAGACGACGATGCCATTGATTATCCGGCTACACTCAGTCAACCTAGGATATATACAACGGTGGTAGAACCCGAACATCAGACTTTGTTATAAATAAACCATACTCCCCGGGTCCATTATCATTTTGTCACCATGAAGCGCTGGGAGAAGGTGTTGGATAACTTATACTACAGTCCCGATAGTCCGGCGGCCTATAGTGCATTGTCGGCTCTCTATCGAGCGGCCAAACCTCAGGGGATACAACGGGCCCAAGTCCGAGATTGGTTAAAAAAACAAGACACCTATACCTTACATCGAACTGCTCGCCGCCATTTTCTACGTAACCGGGTCATCGTGGGAGGACTAGATGCCCAATGGCAAGCGGATTTGGTCGATATGAGCGCCTTTGCCAAACACAACGATGGGAATCGGTATATCTTGACGTGCATCGATATCCTATCAAAGTATGCGTGGGTGGTACCCATCCGGACGAAAACGGGGGCGAATCTCATAGCGGCGTTCAAGGACATCTTCAAGACCGGGCGCAAACCGTTGTATTTGCAAACCGACGAAGGCACGGAATTCTTCAACAGACCGTTCCAAGCCTTTCTCAAGAAACAGAATGTCTTCTTCTTTCACACCTACAACGAGATCAAGGCTTCCGTTGTGGAAAGGTTCAACAGGACTTTCAAAGGTCGCATGTATAAATATTTCACCTATAAGAATACAAGGCGGTACATCGATGTTCTCCCGAAACTTGTCAGTGGTTACAATCGAGCCTATCACCGGAGTATACAGAGAGCCCCCATTACCGTGACCCAACGCAATGAAGCCTAAGTCCGGCGTGTCTTATACAATCGCAGCGTATGCCGAAGAAGGAGTTCAAGGTCGGGGACTCTGTACGGATCAGCAAAGTCAAGGGCAAGTTCGAGAAAAGTTACTTGCCCAACTGGAGCGATGAGCAGTTCCTGATTAAACGGCGCCTACCCCGACAGCGGCGAGTCTATGAACTGGAAGATCTTCAAGGAGAACCGTTGCTAGGGACGTTTTACGAGCTGAAATTACAACCTGTCGTAAAAACAAACCAAGACTACTACACGGTGGAACGCATCCTAAAAACCGAACGTCGACGTGGCATCCAATTTTATTTCGTCAAATGGCAAGGCTGGCCCAGTTCCTTCAATTCATGGGTCGCGGCCAACCAGGTGAAACGACTATAAAACCAGACACCACCGCCATCATCCTTCATTCCACGTTCGACCATGAACACAGTGCAATCGTCTCTGAACACAGCGTCGCCCAAAACGCGCAAAGCACAAGTGGGCTTTGTAGTGATATTGCTAACCCTGCTGAGTGTGTTGTACGGAGGTGTGTTTTACGACGTAGCCTATCTCAGCACTCTACTCATCCCACCAAAGACACAACCACCAGCCGCCAGTCAAACCAGTCTACAGATAGCACCAGTCAACCCCGTGACCGAAACGAGCCCAGTCATCACCACCACATCACGTGTACAGGCTACACCGAGTATAGACTCAACACCTACACCAAGTGCACCCACTACGTCTGAAAACCCACCCATCGACAACGGTACCAAAGCTCGACGCACCGACGACCCCAGTTCACCTCCAACCATGGATCCCCGGTGGCAACATCCCTTCACCTGCGTCATCGCAGGACCGACGGGTTCCGGCAAAACACACTTCGTCTGGAAGCTCCTCGAACACACCGACAGCATGATTACTCCATGCATTGCCCGAGTCGTGTGGTGTTACGGAGAATGGCAGGCGGGGTATGCAGCAATGCCCCGCATCACGTTCGTGGAAGGGCTACCCAACCTGGCCGATTTGGAACCGGACACCTTGGTGGTTCTGGATGATCTCATGGCGGAGACGGATGCGCGGGTCACCCAACTCTTTACCAAAGGCAGCTATCATCGACGTCTCCGCATCATCTACATTGTGCAGAATCTATTCAGTAAAAACAAAGAACATCGGAACATCAGCTTAAATGCCCACTACCTGGTGGTCTTCAAAAACCCGAGAGATACCACTGAAGTGCTGCACCTGGCGTGACAGATGTACCCTGGACGCACTGCGTTTGCGTTGGAAGCCTTTAAAGATGCGACAACCCCTCAGTACGGGTATATGCTCTTCGACCTGAAGCAAGCCACCCCCGACCACCTTCGACTACGGACCGGTATCTTTCCCGGAGAGACCTACCACGGGTACATGCAAAAATAATGTAAACACACCCACAGTGGTTCCCCCGCAGCTGGGGTGTGTGTTTGATGTTGGGGATAATAAAAGAATTAATACAACATCATGGTTGACTTTTGTCTCTGTTCAATATTCACGAGGTAGGTAGATAAAAAGGGTAGGGTTGTGGGTTCTAGCATCAGTTGTACATGATGTCTTCTCGAGTACGGAAGCATGCTCCGATGCTCCGTGTATTGAAGACGGCCCCACCCGAGTTGGTTCGAACCATTGTACGCGGCGCAGACCCTGCTCTCGTGTGCTGTCTGTGTGAGATTGGACTCAATATCTAAAAAGGCAACGTACCACTGACTCCGGCTCAGAAGGCGAAGTTGGCGGAGCATAAGACAGGTCTGCGAACCTTAGTCCAGAAGCGAGTCTGTCAAACACAAAAGAAAAAGGTGTTACAGAAAGACGGCTTTCTCGGAGCCATTTTAGCACCGTTGGTGGCTTCCGTGTTGGGTCCAGTATTGGGTGGACTGTTCGGCCGACAATGAACCACACGAAAAAAATGGTCCTCGTCGAACCTCGGCTCCTTTAAAACCTCCAATCACCGTACCCCGTACCCTCTACGGTGAAAACGATAAACACACTCGATGAAGAGCTGCGTCAGATCTTACAACGACCGGGGTTAAGCGACAGTGAGAAAGTGCAACAGTACAATGAAACGCTTCAGCGGTACATGACGTTCATGGACCAATACAAAACCCTCTCTACCCCAGCAGCACCACCACCACCAACCTCAGCACCGCTCCAACAGCCGCCAGTACCAGGGGTACCACCCACAGCCCCACAGTGGGTCGAAGACGAAGTGCTGAAGAGTGTACCTGCATCGTTCAAGAAACAAGCTGGCCTGGTATTATAACGGATGGAACAGAATCCTAACATGACTTGGAATGATAAAGGTGAACTACTGGTACAGAATCAGGTGGTCCCCGGTACCCAAATGACGGATTTAGTGAATGACCTGATGCATCAACGCAGGTCGCACACGAATCCTCGAGGATGGGAGGTCTTCGCTCAAGGCTTGAAAGACATGCATGTACCACAGGAATTGGTGGGGAACCCCGAGCGCTGGGCCTGGATGCAGCGTGAATCGCCGGTGCACGCACAACGACAGACTCCACAACCTTCTTGGGAAACCGAGTGGGAACCGGAGTCTCCCCCCAAAACACCACCACGGCGGGCACCTACTTTTTCACCCCTTTTACCACGCCACCCCCTGCAACCACCAAGATCTAAGTCACCGCGACCATCACGACGATTAGCGTCCAAGGGCTGGGAGAAGTATTAAAACCAACAGCAGCAGCAGGAAAGCTCAGTCGTCATGTTTTACCTCACCCTACCCAGTAACAGCTCGGCTGATGCGTTTCCTGACAACACCTTGACCAGTCTCACTCTCAGCCCCAACGTGAGTGTCGAAATCGTGTAGCAACTGCAGCATATGATCTAGCGCTCTTCTTGGGGAATATGAACGCTTCATCCGTAGATGGATTTTGCAGGGGGAGGCTTTGTTGTAGCGCAGTAAGCCGTTGTTTACTCGCATCATCCTTTTTTCATCACTCCACTGCATGTATTCTCCACTGGTTTCAACCACCTCGCTGGGGGTCTAATAACACCCCAGCCACCAGTCAGATTTTTGGACCGGATTCGGGGCCTTCGCGCACATCGCCGGAAGTGACATCATATATAGTAAAATAGATGTTTAACGAAAATTTTGATTACTTTTTCAAGTCTGTATAATACCTCCGTTGACCTAGCGTTAAAAGAATTATCTGGAGATAATTTTCCCTGTTTATCTGGACAGAGCATATGAAAAGTAGTTCGCTCATGTGCAACACTAAAGGAGTCGTTTGGTCGGATTCAAACTGAACCGTGCGTTGGTTGGTTTCCCCTATACGTCATAGCAACGTAGTAAAGGTCAACTTCCGCTATTGGAGGCAGGGATGTTATTGGAGCCTGCGAAATGGAGCATGCGCTGTGGGGAGGTTGCACTGGTTTAGGGAATTTTTTCTCCAGGCTCTGGAGGGTTTCCTCCGTCATCATTGCCGTGTTGTTAACCAGTTTGGGTAGGCCGGCCACTATATCTTGAATGACGGATTGAGACGTTTTAAGTTCATGCACATCACTTGCATTCACGCGGCAGTATTGAGATAGGTTTTCGATAGCCTCAAGTACAGCATTAGTGGTTGATTGGGCGTGTGTGGTTGCATCCCATTTTCATTGTTAATGGCCGGTATGTTCGAAATTGTAATATTGTCCTGCCCTGGACCCATGTCGTTGGCTGCCACATGTAAATTTCTAATCAGTTCTTCAGTGGCTGTAGTGAGATGGTCGGCCAGCTCGGGGGCAGGGCCACAACATTTTTCGCATTTAAATTTCCTACTGGAGTTAAGATATTTAGATAGCTCATATGCGGGTAAGCTAGTACACAAGTAATGGATCCAAGAGTCACAGAAGTCACATTGTATCATTGTGATGTCTTCCGGTTTAGAGCATATCTGACATAACACTGTTGCCTGGTTGATATGTAGGTCGACAGTGTCACTTCCAGTTTGTGGAGGTTGTTGTTGCTGGACGCCGCCATCTTGTTTTTCCCAGCTGGCGTTAGGAACAGAGTCATTTTTTGCATGAAATACATCGAAATTGACAAAGCCCGCAGAGGACATTATCTCTTTTGCTTCATCGTGCATTTTGGTGTTGGCTGTTGCTAAAGCCAGAGACAGCTTCCTTACACCTGTCCCAGTTTGTAAAGATCCCGCACTGCTTTCCCTTCATCACCGCATAGTAGGTCAGGGGTTTCGACTTACCCGTCATTGTTATTGGGTGAAAGCACGGGCTAAATGTCCAGATTTTATATGGAAGCGATACCCAATAAGTTATTACTGATTATGCGTGCAGAATAATCAGCCCGACACCCAGTCCGATGCGTATTTTCCACTCAAAGTTGGGAGAGCAAAATTGGCAAGTCTGCACCGACGGCCATCACGTTTGAGTGGAGAAGAAGATCGACATGGCAGTCGCCTTCTCGAAACAATTTGAAATTTTGGAATCTTTGTAACTGCCCAAAACAGCACACACCAACAAGCCGGAAAATTTGAAATGTCAGCAAGTTCGTGCATACTCTGTTCTCGTTGTACTCTCGTTGCATCGACACCTACAGTGATGAAGAAAGAGGGGAGATAATTTAGTTGAGGGACCATCTTCATTTTACACAGACATGAACAATGAAGTTTCCATCATCAATTCATTGCCAGTTTCTAACATTTCTACACTTCAGTTATTTATTACAAGTCGTTCATTGCACTGTGAATAAATGAATTAAAGGAGTCTTTTTCGGACTATTACATAATTAAACTCTGATATATTATTTATTCCGGATTTCCATTGTTATGCTCTAATGATTCAAATAACCACAGCATAGCCAAAGTATTAGACAAGGGATATGAAAACGGTGCAGTTCCGTAGATTCATTATTGCCATTCAGATTGTAACACGGGATCAATACCACACTTATCCTTTTTCTCTCGGACACATCTCATTGGTCTGTGCTAAGCTGGAATTACTACCATATAATCTGTGGTATTCCATTCAGTCCTCATACATTATTCTTACAGTTCACACATAGTATTTACTTGACACTACTCGCGGAGTTCCCTTTGTTTCTACCCATATATTCCATGTATTCAAAACAAAATGCCTCTTTAAACTTACTTTTTTCCCCAATTTTTGAAGCGGCCCTTAAACTACAAAACAAATCCACTTTAGGTATCTGGAGAAGTGGGTTAGATATAAACCAAGAAAGCTCATACAAAATAAAAGTGCTGCATTTTCTAATGTTTCTTCCTTCTGTAACACACTATCCAAAGGAGGTGTTCGCTTTAGATGGGTATTTTTCCCTCCAGTGTCACTCATCGTTGGTCTATTGTCTCGCTCAGAGCCGGCCGGTACATTGTGACGTAATGCTCAGGTATTCCCAACTCCTTGTCAGCCAGTCATGGCCAGTCTAATTATAATTTCTGGTTCAAACAGTCACCATATATTGAATGTTTATTGCAGGAATAAGCCTCAAAGGCTGTTCTCCCATTCATGAAGTGCTGGCTTGGGAGCCCAAACAGATGTTACATGTATAAATCAAACTATTAAGCAATAAGAGTAATATATACATGATATAAAGATGAGAAAATACAAGTTCGTTAAGCAAAATTAGTTACACATGATATTGATCAATTAGATCATTTCGTAACTTCAATTTCCGAGTTTAATCAGTCCATATTTATATCGGGGCTTCATAAGACAATTAAATTTATTTATGGCCAAGACAGAAAATATATTTTTAAATATTTGCAACGTTTGTGTTGATAAGCCGGGCAACATAATACTAAATGATATTCATTTTCAACGACGCCCATATTACATTTATGGCATATCCGCATATTTTTGGGAATATTAAGGTATCTTCCTTTCTCAACATTCAAACCATGATAACCACAGCGAAAACGAGCTACTATTTTTAGAAGCTTCCATCCTACATCAGCAGAAAAATTAATGTAGTTTGCCTGAGTAAAAGCAATAACGGATTTAATATACATATCAAATCTACAGGAAGTATTAATATTTGATGACCAATTCTGAATGAAACTATATTTAATGGTTCACTTTATACTATAACATATAGATACTGGACAATCATCATTCATAAGCAAATAGCCATAACCATTTGATTCTAAAGCTTTTTAATCCCTTTACTCCAATTATATATAGACTTCAGACGAATTAGGGAATTCGTTTGACATAAGTATAAATTATATACCAAGCTGGAATTATTATTTAGTAATTTTGACCAATACTGAATAATTCTATTTTTTCATATCAGTTGCTATAGAAAATCTTCCAAATTCCCCATACACAAACATGTTAGGGGTGTTCCTAAGTACTCCAAGAAGATACTTTAAATACTGCATATGGCCAACCTCAATTTCTGTTACATCAACAAATCCCCATAATTCACAGCCATATAATAAAATTGATTTAATCATTTTATCAAACAGCTCCACCTTAATAGCAATATCTGCATGAAGCTTTCTAAAACAATGCCTTTTTTTGCCTTCTCAATTAACATTTTAGGTGCCTCTTTCATTACAAGATTATATTTAAGTTTTATGCCTAAATAACAGAAACGGTCAACAATCTCTAGACTTATCACCATTGTAGACCCACATAAAATTCCCATTATATTTACGGGTACCAAACACCATCACTTTAGTTTTTGGAATGTTAACAGTAAGATCCCAAGTGTCACAATATACTTTTGATGTATCTGGTAGCAACTGTAGACCTGGTGTTTTCGAGAAAATCACAGTATCATCAGGAAACAACAAAACATATAGTTGAAATTCACCATAAATAATATACTTATCGACATCACTCTTAAGTTCTTCAGATATATCATTAATGTACAGTGAAAATAATATCGGTGACAGTGGCTCCCCCCTTGTTTTAGACCAATATTTTGATAAAGAAGTTGGATAAATTTCCACATGACTTAATACATGCCCTAACAGATATATACATCACTTTAATAGCTTTAACTAATTTAGTACTACCACCAGTTTGTAACAATGTATGCCAAAGAGCAGGTCTATTAACAGAGTCAAAAGCCTTTTGATAATCAACAAAAGCACAGTATACTTTTCTTGCATTGCACTGAATATAATATTATATAGACTAAACACACAATCAATAGTATTCCTTTCTTTTCTGAACCCAAACTGGTAATCATTAATTTTGTCATTGCTCTCCGCCCAAAGATACAAACTTTCATTTAATACAATTGAATATAGTTTAGCAAAAACACTTATCAAGGTTATTTCCCTATAGTGATCCACATTTTCCTTGTCACCCTTTTTAGGGATAGGTGTAATAATACCGTTAGCCCAGCTATCTGGGTATATTGAATTGGTGTACAAGTATTAAATATTCTAACTAATAGTCTATGGGCTTACGTAATATTTTCCAGATTTGTCATTTTTTCGGGTAGATTCTTGGCACTCATGTCTAAACACGTCTAGAAAGTTCGCTGATTAAGAAAAGAATGGGTGCCAGTTTTTGCATTAACATTTGGGACCTCCATTTTGAATTTCAAAATGGCCATCATCGAAAATCATTTTTTAAACATAATTGCCAATTATTCATTCAAATGTCATCCAATATTTGTTTCATTTTATCTAAACTCTTATAAAGGGGCCAACCATTCATTGGAAACAAAATAAGAACACTATAAATACTCTAAATTAGCAAAAATCCAAGATGGTCACCAGATTTCAGGATTTGTTTACGTAGCCCCTTATAGACCCATATAGTCCCATACTAGGGGTATAGGACCAATGTTTGTCCCACTGGGAAACGTACTTCTAGACATTTGCGGTATGGTTGTTTTGATTTGTTTTGTCTCGTCAAGACAAACATGATAGGAAGTGTCCCGGCACGAAACGGTGAAATTTTTGAAAAAAGTTTGAGGTCTGTCTATAGCCCCATATAGACCCATATACTGGGGTATAAGCCCAATGTATGTATAAATCCATACTGGGTGGACGTGTTGGAGTCTAGGTGAGTCCCTGGTGGTCCAATGGTGTCGTATGAGGTCTTATTTTGAAGCTCTCATGCAGGAGCACTTGACTACACTAATAATTCGTACGTTGTCAATAATCGGCGCATGCGCAGCCTGGCCATAGTATAGAAAGCAGGCATTTTTGGGGGTGTGTGTGGGTGTGTTTGGGTTAGAGATGGGCTATTCACGGTTCGAATGGGTCGTGTGAGGTATCCATGTGAAGCCTATGTAATGGAGCATCTGGTGGCGTGGATGTGGGGTAGAAATATGGTCATTCTGCGCAGGCGCAGTCTGGCCGTAGTATAGAAAGCAGGCATTTTGGGGGGTATGTGGGTGTGTGTTTGGGGTAGAGATGACCGCTATGGGTCCGAATGGGTCGTGGAAGGTGTCAAAGTGAAGCTTGTGTGGGTTAGAGTCAGAATGGTGTGTTTTCAAATGCAAGTCGCGTCAATCTGCGCATGCGCAGTTGGTTATAGTAAGTAAAGTGGCCATTTTGGGGCAGTGAAGGAAGGTATTTGGTGTAGAGAGGGACCATCCTTGGTCCGAATGCGTCGTGTGAGGTGTCATTTTGTAGCTCTTGGGGTGTAGACCCCAATTTGAGGGATGTTCACGTCATCTGTGACGTCATTGGTGACGTCATCAGTAAGAGTAGTAGCCAAAGTGGACATTTTGGGGCAGTGAAAGGAAGGTATTTGGTGTAGAGAGGGACCATCCTTGGTCCGAATGCGTCGTATGAGGTGTCATATTGTAGCAACGCCCACCAACGCCAAGCTTAACGCTTCAACGCCCTGGTGAAATAGCTCAGAAATTCTGATTTTCTAGATATTCCATGTAATTGTCACTAATTCTTCGAAATGCAGTGACGCCCGTCAACGCTTGTAGTTATGCCTTAACGCTCTAACATAACGCCTTGACGCCATGATATAGACCGGAGAGAGAACAACAACAACAAAAACAAGGATGACACATGAGAGAACAACAACAACAAGAAGTTTTTTCATATAGTTTATTTTCCCCAATGTTACATCATACCCACGCTGGGGGAGCCGCGTTGGGTATGTTTACAACTCAAAAAGACTCTTGCCCAATCAGAGGCCACCATTTGCATCTATCATATTCGTTCCTGTCCGTTAGATGTAGTCTTGTCCAATCAGAAGTCACCATTTCAGCAAGTTCCATCTTCGGCCATGTTCGCTCTGAACCGTTTATTCTAATCATCGTCGGACAGGCCTGGATATTCTTCGGGCAGCATGTCCTGAAACAGTTGTTTGCGCATTCTGATCGCATTTTCCAGGGCCACGGTGGGTGGTAGCCCCATAGCCTCTTCCAAGTGACGCTTGGCCTTCATGATGGACCTGTGCGTGGGGTCGCCTTTCATTTCAAGCGGTAGTAAGGTATACTGTTCATAGATCGCCATAGCTGTTTTCCTGATGCGGGGGCGCATTTGGGTGTACGTCTGTTGTAAATTATCCTCTCCGGCGTCCTCGATCGCTGCAGCGTAAGTATTGATAGCTGCTGTCACAATACGATCCCAGAAGGTAGGTTCTGCCTCACTTTCCACGGACGTATGCTGACTATCTGAGGTCAAGCTCTCCGTATCACTAGATAGACTCTCAGCAATCTCTGTTTCGGTATCAGTCGATACACTTTCAGCAGTCTCTGTATCAGCATCCCCCTCAACGGACTCCTCGGAGTCTTCAATCCCATGTATATTGTTCTGGTGTCGCATCATATCGTAATGTCTGGTGAACGTGCGTTCGCACTCAGAGCAAGTATAAGTCATGTTGACGGTTGAACGTCGACTGTGCGTGTTTTTGGAAATACGCTCGCTTTTATAAACAGTAACGCCCGTCAACGCTTAGCTTAACGCTTCAACGCCCTGGTGAATTAGCTCAGAAGCTCTGATTTCCATGGAATTGACACCAATTCATCGAAATGCAGCGACGCCCGTCAAAGCCCGTCGTTACGCCTTAACGCCCGTCTCAACGCCCGTCAACGCCCAGCGTAACGCTTCAACGCCCTGGTGAACTAGCTCAGAAGCTCTGATTTTCATGGAATTTATTTGGTTCACATTGGATATGCATTATTACATACTGTGAGCAGAAAATATTTGTCATATACCAGTAGTCCGTGAGCTACTGGGGCTCACCTTGCACCCCCCCTCCACTACAGACCGAAACTATGTTTCTTATGTGCTTTAGGACATGTCAAATAAGAAACAATTTGTTAACAGTCGATAAACTGGGACTCACTACCCTTTTAATCACTTTGAAATTACTCCTGTGTTAATAAGTACAATTTTTGTGACAATAGGGGTAGGGTTACAAGAATAGTCTTATCTTCCATAATTATTATCCAATCTTTATAATGTTGGCCACATATTATTCAGCATTGATTGCTGCATCGAATATTTACAAGATAATATCACTATTTGTTGGGTATGACATCACACAGGGACCATACATACAAAAGTAGCCGTAGTAGCGAAAGCGGGAGTTTTGGGGTGCGTGAGGGTGTGCTTGAGCGATTGAGGGACCATTCTTGGTTCGAATGCGTCGGGTGAGGTGTCAAAGTGAAGCCCTCGTTATGTAGACCACGGCTTGAGGGATCTCCACATGATCTGTGATGTCATTGGTGACGTCATCAGTAGGAGTAGTAGACAAAGTAGGCATTTGAGGATGCGGAGGAAGGTTTTTGGGGTAGAGACGGACCATCCGTGGTCTAAATGGACCGTGTGGGGTGTCCCTCTGCATCTACATGCAGAGAGTTACAAGATGACACCCCACACGGTCCATTTATA
>JAVTVY010056295.1:0-28476 GCA_036873755.1 Hanleya hanleyi | reverse complement strand
AAATAACATCCTTCACTGCTAAAAAATGTCCACTTTCGCTACAACTTGTACTAATGACGCCACCAATGACGTCACAGATGCTGTAAATATCCCTGAAATCAGGGTCTATACTCCGAGAGCTACAACATGACACCCCACACGACGCATTCGCAACGCGGATGGTCCATCTCTACACCAAATACCTCCCTGCACTGCCCCAAAAGGCTCACTTTCGCTAATACTCCTACTGATGACGTCATCGATGACGTCACAGATGCTTCGGACATGCCTCAATTCGGAATGTACACCCCGAGAGCTACAAAATGACACCTCACACGATGCATTCGGACTAAGGATGGTGCATCTCTACACCAAACTCACCCTCACGCACCCACAAAATGTCCACTTTCGCTACTACTCGTACCGATGACGTCATCAATGACGTCACAGATGACGCGGACACCCCTCAAATCGGAATGTACACCCGGAGAACTACAAGATGACACCTTCCAGGACGCATTCGAACCGTGAATAGCCCATCTCGACCCCAAATACCTTCATGTACTGCCCGAAAATGGCCACTTTCGCTACTACTCGTACCGATGATGTCACCGATGACGTCACAGATGACGCGAACATCCCTCAAATCGGAATGTACACCTCGAGAACTACAAGATGACACCTTCCAGGACGCATTCGAACCGTGATTAGCCCATCTCGACCCCAAATAACTTCCTTCACTGCCCCAAAATGGCCACTTTACTAACTACAACCAACTGCGCATGCGCAGATTAACGCGACATGCATTCAAAAACACACCATTCTGACTCTACCCCACACAAGCTTCACTTTTGACACCTCACACAACCCATTCGAACCGTGATTAGCTCATCTCTAACCCAAACACACCCCTACATAGCACCCAAAATGCCTGTTTTCTATACTACGGCCAGACTGCGCATGCACAGACTATTGAACACGGACGAACCATTAGTGTAGTCAAGTGCTCCTCCTCGAGAGCTTTAAAATAAGACCTCACTCTACCCCATCGGGCCACTAGTGCTCCAACATGTCCACCCCGTATGGATTGATACATACTAATATCCCAGTATATGAGTGTATATGGGTCTATAGGGATCTTTATACAAGCCTACGCGGTACTTTCAAATTTTTGTCCATCGTATTCTACATGATCAACCTCATAGCTCATAGTAAAAGCCATAAAAAAACCCGATCACCCCTATACCCATACAGGCCAAATATAGCGGACATGATCTTCGCTTGGGAATTGGTCTAGTCCGAGTTGTCTCCCTTGCACCAAAGCGTATAGATGGCGCTGTGGTTTGAACGACGTTATTATCCGGGCAAATTTTGGTCTTGAGTAACCATTTTGTTAGCGTTTTGTTAGCGTCCTGCATACGGAGGACGATTTCACTGATCATTGTGTTGTTTTCTGAGCTGGGGAACATTCTCTGTCGCAGTTTATAACGGAACTTTGTTCCTTTCGGTGTCCGCTGAGATGAATAATGTGATCTGCATCATGCATCGCCTGCATGTCACACGTAGACTGTAATCGAGGGAGTGTGCTGTGTTCGAGCGGACGCATCAATTTGTGTGATATCAGACAGGAAACGTGAAAATTGATATTCTTTCACAGATTTCGAAGTGTATACAGTTCTGGTGAGATGAACGCAGCCTTTATGATCAGCGATTGAACGATAATGTAGGCGAACGGTTGGTGATACCCATATTTTTTAGCATACGAATGCATCGTGATGAAGGCTTCATGGAATGCCGTAGGCCGGTAAGTGGAGTCGACCCCTTAAGCGAACAGCTGTTGCGTTGCCATGAGCAACGACACGTACACATTTGTTGGCTTTACATAGCATCGGCGGGAACAGATGCCGCTTTATTGAAAAATAACACCTCTTAGGCAGCAATCTGGCTAGCAAGGTAAGCCTTAACACTTATATTTTCATTGGATGCAAGGTTGTCTTGAGAAATATATCTCTAAATATGATTAATTATCGATTGTCTATCACGACAAACTAACACTCGGCTGAACAAATATGACCAATATGGCGGCCGTCCGAAGCTCGAAGACAGAAAATTGTCAAACTCCACAAATTAATATCTCAACAATTAGAACATCTTACGAGCTGATACTTCAGGACTAAATCATAAAATATCTGTACTTTCTAACCTTAGGAGAATTCGTCATGAAATTATTTAGAAATAGTTCATTCGCGCACTTTTTGTGACGCACTAAAACGAAGTTGACAGTTGTTTTTAGTATAGGCTGCTATGGTGTGCGCGAAAAGCCGACTCAAATATAAAAATCTATTTTTCCGTAAATATGAAACTTACAAACTTCTTACGTCAGGACAATGTTCTCCTATATATGTACTTCCTATTTCCTACAGGAATTTTCCGTAGAAAATTTATAAATGGGTTAAACTTACAAAAAATGTCCGTAGGGGGGGTCTTGAAATGTCTTGCCAAAACGATGTCAAAATTACCGGCAGACGATAAAACACCAAAAATAAACAAAGCGGGCTGTGTTAGTGAGGCTTCAGAATGTGGGTGTTTGTTTACATTCTGCAAATCGAACTAATTTTAAAATTAACCATAATATGTACTGAGTAGGTAATAATTTAAATTTTCACCACACTACCATCTATTTATCCATGTTAAAACACCAGGTACATTGGAAATAAAATTGATTTTCTTGGCTAAACAAATACGTGTAAACTATGGATTACAGTGTTATCATAATTCCGTGAAAAATTACAAGGGATTTATCGAAAAATAATAGGAAATTTTTATGCTTAAGTAACACAGCAAAAAAAACACTGTGGGCAAGCCTATCTTGCACTGACTGACACTGGCCGCCATTTTGAAACACACCACCCACAACACACACAAACAAGCCGCCATTTTGAAAATATGCAAATGAGCGCCGGGAATGGGACAGGTGAAATTGTCCACCATTTTGAAACAAGCCGGGAAAAACCCGGAGACCTCATTTGCATATTTTCAGTAACAACAGGCCGCCATTTTGAAACACACCACCCACAACACACACAAACAAGCCGCCATTTTGAAAATATGCAAATGAGCGCCGGGAATGGGACAGGTGAAATTGTCCACCATTTTGAAACAAGCCGGGAAAAACCCAGAGACCTCATTTGCATAATGTGGACAACTACAGGCCGCCATTTTGAAACACACCAGCCACAACATACACAAACAAGCCGCCATTTTGAAAATTAAGCCACCCTTGGGGAAAAACCCAAAGACCTCATTTGCATAATGTGGACAACTACAGGCCGCCATTTTGAAACACACCACCCCTAACACACACGAACAAGCCGCCATTTTGAAAATATGCAAATGAGGACTGGGGTGAAACAAGTGCAATTGTCCACCATTTTGAAACCGACCACCCCTAACATACAAAAACAAGCCGCCATTTTGAAAATATGCAAATGCGGGCTGGGGTGAAACAAGTGCAATTGGCCACCATTTTGAAACCGACCACCCCTAACACACAACTACAAGCCGCCATTTTGAAAATATGCAAATGAGGAGGTGAGACAAGTGCAATTGTCCACCATTTTGAAACCGACCACCCCTAACATACAAAAACAAGCCGCCATTTTGAAAACCCACACACCTCATTTGCATAAACTCATTTCCATAAACTCACGCATGCGCACACCCCCCAATACCCCCCCAAAACAGGTCGCTGTGACGTCAAAACAGGTTCTCGCGCATGCGCAGTGGGGGGTTATTCCCTCCAAAGACTTGCTACCTACTACTTAGATATATCAGATTTAATTACATATGATTCGTCTAAGACAAAATATCTAATATATGAGAATCCTATTATAGAGTAAGGATTAACAATATGTGCCTTTGCCTTAGCCTGGAGTTTGTCTATGATGAGCTTGTTGCTTTAACGTGCATTTTGCCTTGTTTACCGTGCTTGCGCCTTGCCCTACAGCACAGACCCTCAAAACAAAAGGATTTTTTGGGTGGGGGTGGTGGGGGGGGGGGATGGATGGATGGATGGTGGTATTACGATGAAGTTTCGAAATATGGGGTCTCCATATATAACCCCATGTTTTATATAAAAATACACCAAGGTCTGAAACGCACTTTGGGTGAATAAACGGTTTACCTCCAAACAAAATACATCAGCTTATTCTACAATTGTCACTCTATATATTCCCGTCGTCAAATTAGTAAATTTGTACAATTTTATACCTTTGCCGAGCGATTCAAAATCAACCTGACTGCCCATTCAACCCGGCACAGCGAGATGATGGTCCGCTTCTTTCCTTCTGTTTATAGAGAATGGCAATTACTTTGCCGTCAGTATTTTTCTTTTAAGCAACTCAAAACGGGTTAGATATATATTTACAAACACGAAGAGTCACCAAAGTGCTATTTGGATCAAGTATGAATTGAAATAATAATCAGATACGTTAATTGCTTGCGTAAACTGCGTTGTTTCATAATTTGCAGGTAAGAAGAGAACTCAATTTTTGACTTAATTTTGCTGTAAGTTCGTAACTTCGCATCAGTTGGTGTAGTAATACTACGAAAATATACATCGAAAGCAGATGTCAACATCTCCTCAACCTCTAGCATAGCAGAATTCAACAGGCCGAAGTGGTAACAACGACTGCCTCTCTGCTCTTGGTTATATGAAAGATATTGTGCTATATCTATTACACATACAGACGAATATAATAAATAAATCGGAGTTCTTAGTGTACTGTTAAATGAAAGCAGAATAATGCGCCTGTATCGGGGAATGTGGTTGATTGAGACGAACATAAACCACTGGCGCAAGACACAATCTGTTAACCCCAGCATTTAGTCCAAGGGGGGCAACTCGTTGGAAGTAAAGAGAGATGCATGTATTGAACTCGAGTATTTTCCCTTCCATTACGTAGATGGCATCCTTCTTGTGCAGGTCTGCATACTGCGTAACCACCCTGCTCGAATGTGCGCTCGGCTGGAGCGACTGGAACGGTCTGTTTAAGGGGATGGACCGGTAACATACTTGGGTCAATAAATATGGCTGACTTTCACCATAGGCTGTTGAGAATTTGCCAATTTCGCCAAAATGCATTCTCACAGGAATGTCAAATTTTCAGGAAATAAATACCACGACACTCTGAATCATGGTAGCAAATTGGAATTCCTCGATACGAAATATTTTTTGATGAACGATAGCTGTGAACATAGCCAATTTGCGGTACACCAGGTGGAAATTAATATACAATTTTACAACGAATAAAATGCTTTCATTCCCAGTAGAAGTGTGTGGGAGTTCATGTTTGTGAACACTATATCAATGTTTGGAAGGAGTATACGATAAACTGATAATGAAAAACAACCTACTTCATACGTCGACCGCCATTTTGGAAAGTTTTGACACGGCCGACAGGAACCAACAACAACGACATGAAATTTGTTTTTAAAATATTTTTCTCCAATGACATCTACATTATCATACATCAATGGAAAGCTTATGGGGTTAGCTGTCTGCATACATACCTGGCTTGAAGGATCTACTATCTGATGTGGTGGAAATGGTGAGAATATCATAGGGTATTGACGACAAATAAACCGAAGACATCGTGCACACATGTGGCGTTAGAATCCAAAATGATTAAAACGCTCCGCAGCGAATACTGCATTGAGTAAACATTGGGTAAAATAGTATCAAGTCACATTGTATGTATTTATCAGTTTATATTCGTGTTTCTATTTTTAAAATTGTGACTATCTTCTTGAGAAAATCAAGAACTATTTTTTTTCGTGTACAAGTCCTACCCGATTATCGACTTCCGGTGGCTATTGTTCTGCAGATGTCAAAACGTGGTGGGACGTTCGAAGAGGAAAACAACATGATTTGGTAAGCTCACGTGTGTTTTTCTGTTTTATGATATACCAGGGACGATGTAGAATATGTTTTTTCAACAGATCAGATACATACATTGTTGGAAATATAGCCTAAAGAAATGTTGGTGCCAGTGACGTCAAAGAAATTAACCCCCTGAGGACCACCATGGCCATGCGTTGTTTGTATACATGTAGTGCATTGTACCATACCACATAACTTTTAACATTTTCGACCGTATGATTTCCCACAATTTATCCCTACAACGCTGACATAGTTGATGAACCCAATGAAAGTAATCTATTTCCAAATTATGAAGAAAACCCATCCACTATTTACTGGGTTTTTCTGATTGTTACCCCTCAACGAATTTTGGCCTAAGCCAGGGGTATTCATGTATTGTCAAGTATGTGCGTGCGTCCGTCCGTATGAATTATGCAGATTCCTGTAATAAAACATGTTTAGGACTACATGTTATTATGTGATGTGACCCAAGCACTTCCATGAACGCAAAAATTTAGATTTATTCACACCTTCTGTCATGTAAAAGACAACCATTCTATGTGCATTTCATATAAACATAACAAATTTGCATTTTTCCATTCTTTGCAGGATGAAATAATCACATCAGGGGAAGTAACTGTCAGTGCTGAGGACTTAACTTTGTGATGTATACTGTTGTTGAGAAGGGGTTAATCATGATTTGGCTGGAAGTAGTACTTGGCAGCCATTACTATCAACTGTAGAGTACTGGCCAGAAGTACCTCAATTTCACCTGACTGTATATTTTCATGTGAACTGATTACAACTGTGTTTTCTGCAAATGAGACATAAGTAACCCTTCTTTGAAATATTGTGAAGTAATCTTCTGCAGGAATTCAAAATTAAAGGTGAGTTGTGATGCACACAAAATTGTCTATGTTGAACATTCATTTATACATAGTTATGCTTCAGATAACATTGTTTTCTTGCTGTATGCGTGTTCATCATTATATATAGTCACATAATCTGAACTTTCAAGTTGGTCAACCTGTTATTTTTTCTTTTATTGTAATTTTACCACCAGCGTGTCTAAAATGGCAGCCATCTTGTCTGTTACCGGTCCATCCCCTTAAAATAACAGGCAATGAACGGACGACGTGCGAAATTTATTCGCTACATTCGTGGGATCTCGTAATATTCAGACAAAAGCCGAGTTTATGTGAAAATAAAATGCGGAACAAATCCTTCAAGGTCCCGGCGGAAACGGATACGAGAATCTGAATTCTAAACAACCAGTTGGGACGAAATAAACGAGACGAACCTGCTCACAGGGCTTAAAAAACAGGTGTAGTCAGCCAGCCACCAGACGCTATCGTTTCAGGACATGGCATCTCCTTGTTACAAGCATACAAACCAGCCAGGCCTATTCTTTTTGTCTCAGGTAACGTCCCCTTGATATTCGACATTTCCGCAATAGGTGTTAAAGCGTCAATGACAGCAAAAAAATGGCAGCCGAATTGGTACATTTCAATATGACAGAATCTTTTTTTTGCCTTACAATTTGGACCATTCTCTCGATTTGCGAACAACATGAAAAAGCAGGATTTTCAAATGACCCTATATGGCCACCATTTTGAATTTGACCATTATGTCGTAACCCGAGTGATATGAAAATAGATTCAAAATGGACGTAAGGTGCTGGACTACGATTCGACATCCAATCATGGGTTTGATCAATTTATCCAATGTGCTAAGAATGATTCCTCGAATTATACGAACAACATGAACAAGCGGGATTTTCAGATGACCCATAATGGACGCCATTTTGAATTTTACCATCATGTCTTATATATACTGAGGGATATGAAAATAGATTCAAAATGGGAGTAAGGTGTGCTATGACCAGAGATCTCGTGGATTTGGTAAAATGTTCAATAGGCTAAAAACAATGCCTCCATTTATACGAGCAACATGGAAAAACGCAACATGGCCGCCATTTTGAATTTGATCATCATCTCTTATTCATAAGGATATACAAATAGATTCAAAATGTGTGTAATATGCAAGTCTTTGATTAGAGAACACTAGGGATAAAGCACTGAACTATGCAAGCAACATAAAAATGCACGAATTTCAGATGATCCCGCATGAACTCCATTTTGAATTTCACTATCATATATTAATCCATGGGATAAGCAAATAGATTCAAAACAGGCATAATACATTAGGGTATAATTATAGACCGCTTAATTTCTATAAATTAGCAAAATGAGATGAGAATATTGTACTATACGAAAAATATGAAAATGAATGATTTTCCAATGACCCCATATGATCGCTATTTTGAATTTGGTCATCATATCGTTATGTTAGGGATATGCCAGTTGATTCCAAATGGCATAAGGTGTCATGTTTTGAAGTGGGACCCCTCGGCCAAAAATGAAAACATATGAAGCCAGTCCAGAACCAAAACGGTGTTCTCGACTGGCTTTATGTTGAAGGATAGAAAAGTGTGCTGTTCTCATCTCAAAATAGACGATTTTGCACAACCACTACTTCAAGACGCTGTTAGTCAAAAAACAAGCTGAGTAGCTAGCAGGTCCTCCGCCAAGTAGCCTGTTTAAGAGCATACAGCATATACGCTTCCAATATCTCCTTAAATATAACTTGGAATGTCGATATGTGCATGTGGAAAGATACATTTATCTGGAATTGTTGAGACAAGTTGAGGTTTGGAAAGCAGAAATGGGTAGTGTAACACTGTAATGTAAGTCTGTAGTTGTTAATGGATTTGTGGATGGCGAGGTTTATAAATCGATGGGTGGAATATCTCAAGATATCGCATTCACAGCACAGATGGGTACAATATGGGTGAGCGAAATCCAAGATGGCCAATGGTAGCCATATTGGATTACATACTACTTCAATGAAAATCAACACCAATGGCCGTCTACTGATGTGAAGCACCTTCTCAAGTTTGAAGTCAATTGGACGAATTGTTCGCAAGATACAGGACGGACGGAATCCAAGATGGTCAATGGCAGTCATACTGGATTACATACTACCTCAATGAAAATCAATACCAATGGCCGTCTAACTAATGTGAAGCACCTTCTCAAGTTTGAAGTCAACCGGACAAATTGTTCTCACGATACCGTGTTCACAAGGTGTGGGACGGACGGAATCCAAGACGGTCAATGGCAGCCATCTTGGATTACATACCGTGAAGCACCTTCTCAAGTTTGAAGTCGATTAATTGAGTTGTTCTCAAGATATCGCGTTCACAAGATGCGGGACAGACAGAATCCAATATGGTCAATGGCAGCCATCTTGGATTACGTACCTCAGTCAAAATCAATACCAATGGCCGTCTAACTGATGTGAAGCATCTTCTCAAGTTTGAAGTCAATTGGTCGAATTGTATCGCCAGTACATCTTATAGGCCGCCAAGGCCTATGTCGTTGAACTAAGGCTAGCACAGAACGTTGTAGGCTAATGTCCGCATTGATTCGCTCTTTCGTGAACTTCTCAGAGAGATTGAAAATGACGGGAGTGAGTGAATGAGTGAGTGAATATGATTTAACGTCGCTTTCAACTATATCTCTGTATCACGGCGTTTGGTTCCTATTTTTCCTGTTCACACCCGGGAACCTACGGCAAGCTGTCTGAGGAGCTGAGGCTTATTCTTATCATGACCTGGGGGGTGAACAACGACATCACATGTCATCCCCGGAAGCCGTGAATGTTCTGTGTTGGGGTTTATTTCAAGGACATAGGCCTTGACTGTCTGAAAGATAAATCGCTGATATTCGCCATACTAACAATGTGCTTTCCAGAAAATAATATTAATTTAATATTAGGCCATAGGCCTTCCAGTCGACATTATTAATTATTGAACAAAAATAATTAATTGCAGCAAAGTCCTCTCAGATCTCCGTGATGAAATAATATCAAACTGGTGGTTTAATACACGACAAAAAAGGTATTGTGACAAGAATACATGATATAGCACCGGTTTAGAATTCTGTGAATAAATATGACAATGGAAATGAACAGTCGCATTGACTAAACAACGGGCGTCCACTTCTGAGAAATGCATGACTGACTTCCACAAGGAAGCCCTTTATATTGCTGGAAAACTCACATAACGGTGGCATTACCACGTTGATACCGGTGTTAGTGTCACAGATATAAATGTTCGTGCTGAACAAATTCACCACAAATGAGAAATCAATCTGTAACCATCTCGGTCATCTGTACGCGGTAAGACTGACCCTGGGATCGTGTGTATCCATTTTCAGCCTACTTTCGGCAAATGCAAGAGGGATTTCCAGAAATCAATACCACATGACTTCGTCAGCCAATCAGCTAAAGTCTACCGACGTAACCCCAACGTAACCCGCCATTTTCGAGTTATGTAATGTCATACTTGTTCAAAATTACAGATCTACCACACCTCTTGGATGATAGGAAATTTATTCATATACCTATATTTTTTGTAAGCCCTGGCAATATCTGTTTCCGAAGTGGTATGAAAACCTGTAATTTATCAGATTTCTCGAGTCTGTTCTCCGCCGGTAAAGTACCGGATACCGCTCCGCGATAATGGAGACCCACGATTTGCAAGCCATCTTATGGAAGGCGAAGTGTACGCAAATGATAAGAAATTGTAGTCATTTTGAGCTAATTGCACTCAAACATACGAAATTGCATGGAACGAAGCCTGGAAATTTGAAAATTCCCGGTAACGACGGTGCATCGGTTACTTCACATATGTAACTCGCTTCACTCGAGGAATCCCGTACAGCAAATATGGTGTGGTGGCGAGGCACGTAGAGGGACTATCCTTCGTCAAAGCATGGTTATATATGGCTCGAATCCTTTTCCCAGAAAATGTACTATCAAAAGAATTCTCAATACGAATATCGGGCCGAGAACCGAGCACGTAATCGGAAAGTTGCTGGTTCAGTTGACATCGCCACTGTGACCAATTGTGAAGATCGTTCTTGCTGCGGTCCTTGGGAGCGGGGTACCGGCAAGTCACGGACGAGTTCTCGCGAAACGAGATGATGTCTTCCGGTGGTGCGGAGGGTTCCAACGGCGTCTTAAAGATAGGATTCCTACATGTAGGTTCTGGTGACTTCCGGCTCTGCATTTTCAAAGTCGAAGTCGACAGCGTCTCAATAAAGTTTGATAAATCTGGGTATATTTTCGGGTACTCTGTGGTAAATGTCTCGTCTCTCCCACATCCAACATTACTCATAATATCCGCCATTTTTATACACACGAAGAGGTCAAATGTAGGTTTCAACACTGGGCGTTCCTGCAGAAAAATAAAACATAATTCATATTAAATAACTACGCGAGGCTAAACATCAGCAACCCTCAGTCTTACTCTCTTTATGATCATGACGATGTAGAACAGAATTTGCCAAAAAAAGGATTAAACAATCGGGTGCGATCTTGAGGGACAACGTACCAGATACTATTTTACCAACACCACTTACCTAAATTTAAAGTTAGCGGGGAATTTTATTTGTAACTGGCTATCTCCAACATCTCTGCTATATCTAACAGAATTGAAGTATACATAACGTGGGCACTATCTATTTCATAATTCAGTTCATTGATGCAAGCATGAAGGGTATATTTTCGGGGGGAGGGGGCATCTTTAATAGGAAACCTATATGAATGATATTCGACTAATTTCTGCCAGTTGGAAAGTTTATCCCCATATATTAGTAAATAGTGCTACCCAAAGCGACCCAGACCGCGAGTTCTTGGAAACAGTGGAGCGTGATCCATTGTTGTGCTGCGATATCACGCTCTCGTTTTATTAGCTGATTGGCTTCCTCCGGCTATAACACGTTAAAATATCAGCGTTGAAGTGGAGAAACATAGTAGGATATATCAGAATGTTCACAAGTCGGAAAATGTTAGGAGAATGCTAAAATCTGTTCGTTTTTTTCCTGCTACATATTAGGCCGTTCACACTTGATTCCTTGTTTCCCGTCAGCCGCTCGCATGTCATTTTATCTACTGCCAGTGGTTTTCATTATTTTCATTAATTTTCATTATTTGCGGTTTTTCCAAATTTGAAGCACTTCCAAGCGCAATTTCTCTCTTCGAATATGTTGAATTCAGTAAAATGTTTAAGCCAAGCTCAAAAACACATAAAATCTGACGATGGAAATGGAAATATTGATGAAAATAATATTCTCCCGTGGAAAATCCCGTCAAGGGAGGTAACTCGTTTGCTTAAACATTCTCAGACATGGCCACCGAATGATGTCGGACGGAATTTATTTCAAATAATGAGTAATGAATCATTCGAAAGTAAGACCCCGTCCGCATCACTTTTGAAAAATAGGCTGACAAGAAATCAATTGTCATTAGCCGTTAGACTGTTCTGAACATACAACCGATAATTTTCACAGCCATGATATATCCTTACTTCTGTAAGTCGACTGGGTGTCGAGGATGAATGACGTCCTCGCTTCGGTTGGTTATGTCACGTCCACTCTGAAGGAAAGAGAAAGCCGAATGAATATTGTGCCATGGGTGTAGAAAGAACTCAATCCAATTGAAAATCAACTTCAATAGTATATGCTCATGCATGCGTGAAAATGCTTTACTGTTCCAATTCACCAAGGGGGAAGTTGAGCCTATTACACTGTAAAGCTCGGTATGACAAATGTCATATTCGTCTCAGGCAAACAGCGATGGGAGTAGAGTACCTTTAGCCGGTTGACGGCCAAGGACGCATGGACGCATGACGTCACTTAAATAGGTCGGAGGGTTATAAATACGAGCAGGTGTACGGGAGAGTTCGAAGCTATTTTGGATGACTCGGAGTCGTTGAGAGTACCGTCATTCACCTAATTTCTATACGTATTCGACTATTTATATCCGATGACATCATGCCACGTTCTCCCCCCGAACCTATATAGATAAGCGCCCTCGTCTACCGTCATCCTCTAAGCTCTCCATCTCGAGCAATCTGTTGAAATAGCTATGCTCATCATCCAGGTTATTTATACCTCATGTGTACAAAACAGAACCATGCCTGCAATGATATGACACTTTACCAACAATGATTTATTAACATACAAGTTAGCCTGCATATACATGTACAAAACAACGTATGTTTAATGTAAAAACTTCTTTGAAATTTCCATGTAAATTGCCTCGAGTTATTTCTTGTAAAAACTACTCCAAATGTTCACAGTTAAATGATTAAACTATAAACTTAACAATACACAAAGAAATCTGTATCAGGACACCCTTATTTGATCCTTATTATCATAGCGTTATTCGCTGCAATCCAGGAGTCCATTGCATAACACGAATAAACTCTAATTGTATACATATTTAAATAACACAATTATCAGTACAATGTTACAATGTCCTGAACATATCAACGAACCTGATAGCACCCAAGAGATCGCATGGCCAACAGTTACATGTGGTACCTGTCCCATTCCACCATGTTGTTTATAATTACCTGTTAAAGTAGGAATACACTATCTAATATGGTGTATGCTAATATTTCTATACAATTGAACTACAATGTATGATAAAATGTAATACACTAAAATATAAGAATTATTTACAGATTAGATCACTTTTGATTCTGCTCATATGACCCAGGTCGGACGCACAAACAACCTGCCAGAATCCTATACATGTATAACATACATGTAAGTAGTCTCCTCAGAACTAAGATTATTTAGATAAACCTCTAGTTGGGAGCTGAACCAGCCACTCAACTGTTCATCTCGCTTCAAAGGTAGACAGCATACCTAGCCCATGGAATTGAAATTAACATTTCTGTTGAACATGATCTTCGTTATATTGCAATAATCGATAATTGCGACCCGTTGAAGTGTCTTAAGACCACGGACAAAGCCTGGTCATCTACTATAACGCTATGTTATATTCTCTCGCTTCTCGCTTGCAGGAAACAAACTTTATGTTTATGTATAATATGAATGTCTTTTTCGAACTTGGTGCTAATATTGTTAGGTGGAAAGTGGAATAGATCTTTGGATTATGGACGCGGATATTCTCTAATGGAAGACGGTTGGATTATGAATGACAGACTAGACGTCTGTAATTGTATACATCACTTCTTTACACCTCCATTATAGGGTATATTTTAATGTGAGTATATCCTATCAACGACAACAATCTACCCCTCCCAAAGCTTCTAACCCATCATCTGTAATATCTCTACGCAAGGAATTTTTTTTCACTACATACTACTACCAGGTTTCGCAATTTGTTATAACCATTTTATTTTTTCAGTATTAATTCTAACGGCGCGTGCAATAATGTACTTAGCTGTGTTTAACAATACCCAAGTATACATAGCTTGTTACCAGAGTTCAACGTGTGTATGATTATAACATACGGTACAGTTCACTAACGTTAAACACGCGGCACATGTAAGACAGGTCAGGTTACCGTATAGCTCAAACCCCCAGGCCTGCGTTATTTTTAACCGCATAAAGAATAATATGTAGGTACTTACGGATGGAACATATCTTCATATAGTGACGTACGTCCCAGTAATCAAATGAAACCATAAAACTGCTTCGGAATTCATTATCAATATTTCAAAATCACACAAAACGAATGTTCTTGAATATCCACTTAATGATACAATGCATATTCCTTTAAATCCAGAACTGCACCCTGTTAGTCAAGGGATAGATAGCCCCTAATGTCTGGGTTCCACGTTATACTACAGAGCGCTCTGTAATATGAGACCATTTTTACTCCTCGAGCCAATTTTGCCCGAAGGGTATTGTCGTTGTTGTTGGCATCGTCTGTCTGTCTGTCCGTTTGACTTTCTTGTGAACACGATATCTCAAGAAGAATTATAGCCAGGCATTGTGAATTGATACCACATATGTATTGGGTGAAGGGTCAGAAGCCTATTAAAAATGACCGACCCCGACCTATTTTATCAAGGTCAAATTCTAGTACTCGCTATATTTTTGTTAGGGTTGAATCTAAGGTCTCCACATTCATATTAAATATGCAACTCGTGATTGACTAGAAGTCTATCCCAGTTGACTGACCTTGACCCAATGTTTATAGATCATATACTATTTATTGTGATATGATATGAAAAAATAAAGCTGGGCTTTCCAAATTAATACTATGTACACATCTGGCGAAGGTCCAGAGGTGTACTGAACATGACCGACCATGACCTATTTTATTAAGGTCAAATTATAGTATTTGCTATAATTTTGGAAGGATTGAAGGTAGGGTCTCCAAACTCATATTACATATGTAAGTGTTGATTGGCTAGAAGCCTATCGCAGTTGACTGACCTTGAGCTATTTATTCAAGGTCATATACGGTTTATTATGGTCTGGAGAATATTAAAGAAAATAAAATGATCTACTCTATAATTGTAAAAATAATTAGGGCCGGCCACATCTTAGTTCACAAATTAGTCATTCCACAAATAGATGTTTCCCACATATTTTTGCTCGTTGTCTGGATAACCTTCACCTCGAGTCTAGAACACGTTAAGTACGATCTGACGCCTAAAAAGTTAACTAAATCATGGTCTATGGGAAACAACTCCGCATTAACCGTTTTCAGAACAACACTGTGGTATAGCTAATAATTTTGTTTTCATTTGAGCAGTTTAAAATGTACCTGATGGGGGGTTAATATTTTATTAAACAGTGTGAAAGGTAACCCTGACGTCATCCTACACATAGTCAGTCATAGGGTCATAGGTCAAACTTTTTTGAGTGAGGAGGAGGAGGAGGAGGAGGAGCAGGAGCAGGAGGAGGAGGAATTGTATGAAATAGAGGCAAACCAATACGATGATTATAAAATAATCGTTCTATTCATAATAGCACCGCTTTACAAAAAATGAGGGAATCAGCTTATATGAAATACATCGCCTTTATTGTGGCTATCACTTTAACATCTAATGTTTATCTTCTAATATTTCCTGCTTTAAGTATGCTCTACTCGGGTCCTGATAAAATTTAATCCACATATTTGCATCGATAAGATTGCCTTCTATCTGGCGGGTCTATACAACGGGAGACTACTACTAGCATCACCCCAATTTTGTCAACAATTTTCCTGCCCCTGCATTTCCTTGATCAGATATTTCTGAATTCTCCCAAGTTGGCCCGATTCACCCAAGATCCTATAGACTGTCATATACACTAATAATTTCAACCAGTATATCCCCTTATTTTCCCCGATGAAATATCCCAGTATTTAGTCTCATGCCACCTATTCACAGAAGATCATATCATCCAAGCCATAATAATTTCAACCAGTATTTATACATGTATACCAGTATATCACTAAAATCAATAAGGTTAATGCACTACATGTATACATAGATGGCGTTAAAATCACAGCGAAACAGCTCACCAATTAGCAATATACGAGTTGTCAGAGCATTTCCATCATAGCTCTCTAGATTTGTATCTAATACCGCCTATGCCGGTGCTAGGGGCCGTGTGGTCATATCATCCAAGTTGCCACATGAACAGGTACAATAAAAGCGTACCGGAGATACAACACATATCACGAATCGTTAAGATTCTTGGTATGTGCTTCAGAATATAGGTTAACCGGGAGACTATACTGTGAAGTCATGTGACTCAGTCAGCATGTCGGCACCTCTTCCCACTTCCCTTATATGTGTTGTAATTCTCCAAATTTGTTTTAATCGCATATCCCAGTATATTTATCTTTCTTCTCTATTTCCTTAAGATTCATTTAATCCTCTCTATCATTGTCATTTAGACACCAATAAAACCACATACCCTGACTCTCATTTTTCCCATCACCGAAAGATTCATATAATATGGTTTATATAAATGTTATACGTCAAACATGTCTAAATCACCAAATATATAGTATTTCATTTAAACCTGCTGTATCTATATAATTTTGAACACCTATCGCATTTACTTTATTCAATGTTAGTTCATTCATCTACACCTTATAGCCTTAAAATATCTGTTGGGCAGTGTTTCACTCTCATATACCCATCTAAACTCGACCATCTGCAGCCCGCAGCCTGCAGCCTGCAGCCTGCACCTGCACCCTGCACCCTGCACCTGCGCCATGCAGCCTTATGTATTGAATGAGTGCGATCGTCTCGTCCCCAGTACAACGACCCAGTGCGATCGGTGTACCAAAACGTTCACCAGTAGGAGATGCATGTTACAGCATAAACGCATAAATGTGTTGTAATCTGTTATGTACCGTGTGCCATAAAACTTTCGCCCGTCCGGATGGTTGATGTAGAATATTTCATCATCAGCGCCAATTTGACCTAAATTTGATTTGGTCTGTGACGGTTCAAGAGTTAAAAAACCTGCACTCTCATATACCCATCTAAACTCGACCATCTGCAGCCCGCAGCCTGCAGCCTGCACCCTGCACCTGCACCCTGCACCTGCGCCATGCAGCCTTATGTATTGAATGAGTGCGATCGTCTCGTCCCCAGTACAACGATCCAGCGCGATCGGTGTACCAAAACGTTCGCCAGTAGGAGATGCATGTTACAGCATAAACGCATAAATGTGTTGTAATCTGTTATGTACCGTGTGCCATAAAACGTTCGCCCGTCCGGATGGTTGATGTAGAATATTTCATCATCAGCGCCAATTTGACCTAAATTTGATTTGGTCTGTGACGGTTCAAGAGTTAAAAAACCTGCAGGTTTTTCTTTGAGGAAAATTGGGCAAAATGTATTTCGCATGAAACTATTATTTACTAATTCATGATGCAGTTTTTGCAAAGAAACACATAAATGAAAACATCGAAAAATTTGACTGACAATCGCAAAATGCCTGTTTTGAAGATGATATCAAAGCCACGGTCTAGAAGATTCTGCTAGAGATTGACCCAAGGATATAATGTTGCAAGCTTCAGCCCCTTAGCTCAAGGAGTAAGAACGATATTTAGGGGGGTTGAAATGGTCCCCAGGCCTGGAAAGGTCTCAAAAACCGAGGACAGGTAGGTTCAACTCTCATGTCTCAACTGATCTCCTCATTCTGTGTATTGATTCCGGTCCGACATTCCGTATTCAGCCATCGTCCACCAGATAATTTTCGCGTCAATTCCTTTTATGCTCGGCAAATGAAAATAAAAATCATCAAATTTGTTTCTTACAAGTGTGAAGCGGACAACATTTTTCATTGATGGCAGTGAGACATCATGGTGTTGTTTTCCTGAAATCTTATTCAATGACAAGTATTCTTTACGCCAAGTTAATTTCCAAGTCGTTTTCTAGAGTATAATATATCTCACTCACGCTTTAATTGAGCATGTTCATTTAAAAACTATCAAAGATGTACAGTTGTAATAAAATAAATATTCGAAAGAACACTAAGCAAGCAGGATATATTGCCAGAATCTAGATGTTAAACCCGAAGTAGATGAGATGGTAATCATATCAAACCAGTGAGATTCAGCGCCGTAACAGAAATTGACCAGCCTCGGACCAAGTTCTACTGATGTCATATTTGTCGGACGAACCACAGCATGTTCCAGCTTTTGAATGAGCAGCTGTCGTCCCTGTAAATTATACCGTAAACTCGATGTGTATTTGTGCCATACATTCATGAACAATCCTAGCTTTCTCTACAAGTCGTACGCTATCTCATTTGCGGTTATATTCGCATGGCTATCCTTTAGATTGCATCATCGAAGAGGTTTGGAAATATAACACGAATGGGATGATCAAAAGATTCACTTTATCGCCGTCTCCGTCTGCATCTCTATCTATCGCGTCCTGAAACAGACATTTAAACTGCCAGAAGAATTTGCTGGTACAGACTTGGCGGATACAACACCTTCTAACAGAGTATTGTGGTCGACAATTGAAGTTTATTAATCGTACAAAAAATAATCGGGATAATTAGATGAAATGAAAATAATTAGTAATCTCTAATCGTGGATCTAGTAAATTGGAAAACGCTATCATTCATATTCCTTAATATTCAAGTTTATTAATGAGAACAAACAATGAAAATGTTGATGTTCATGAAATTCAGGGTACTTAAGCACCTTGTGGCATTATTTTACTGCATCAATCTGTCATAATGAGTGCAAAAACAGCCAATACCAATAATTTGTATTTTTCATTGGTATGACATACGACATCAAAGACGTTTGTTCAAATGAGAACTTCTCAATTTTACCATTTTCTCCTCGGTCCTCTTCTTTGCAGTGTTGAAATCCGGGATTGTTATCTTCGACACGTAAAAGGTATTGGTATGGAAGTCCCTGATGGCGAAGAGTCCCTGAAAAGTGCAAGTAATGATAATCATAAAATACCTTTGCACAAATATTTTCACAAGCGTGCATATAGCGACATCGGTAGCAGTGATCGGGTCACACAATTTGTAGGCGGGTAGACAGAAAAACATGATATGACCCAAAGGGTAGCCCTAATGTTGTATGGAGGCGGACAAAGGACCTGCCTTTGAATCTAGAAATATGTTGGATCCCACACCCAGTCCTCAAGATAATCGTGTTGCCCAGGATGATAGGTTGCTGAAAGTTTCCACACCATATCTTCAGCTCATGCCCTACCAGATAGTGTGAAAATTTAAACGGCGGCTCCCATGACGTTCTCGTGTCGTCATATGCTATAAAATATCTTTTTGATGATTTTGTTTGTTCTTTTACTCACGCGATTTTGTTGTGTAAAGTGCATAATAAATGATATGTTTATATATAAAATAAGATGGTTTGTGTGCAATGCTTTTACGCATAAGAGAACAATAATTTGGAAGCGAACGGCGAAAACGCAACTATTCTGTGACATTCTCGTTACCGCCATTTTGAATTTACCCATGATTTTCTGCTCACGGAATAGGATGCAAATGGAATCAATACTAGTATGATGATCTTTCAAGTCTCAACGTTACAGTTCACAATCTTTCTTTGTGTCATAGCAGCAGAGAAAATAACGCCAGTAGAAAATCCACTCAACCCCACTCCCATCCCCAACACGCTGGCCTCATAGGATTCACAATCATCGAACACTTGTAACATATGATGTAAAATTGGGTTTTAGAGAGTTTCATAACAGATTCCCAACATTAGGTATTGATGTTGTCAACATGAGTAGTGTGACTAACGTCACAGAAGCTACGAAGTAGGTTGAGCAAGATGACTTGGGGCTCCAAGCGTAATGAAAAAGGTCACCAAAGTAGGTCAGATTTTCATCAAAAGTAGGTCAGCTCAGAATTTGCTGGTAACAGTCCCCTAATGCACGTTCATGCCAAAAATCAAGGTTCTGTTGCCAACGGTTCTCCTTATTTTGTCGACGAAAAGATTCGGATGGACAATTTGCGAAGGAGAGCCCAGTTCGTAGGAAAATCTATGTCATCTATCTGGATATTCACTACTGGTTTGCAGCTCATTTATTCTCCCCTTCTCAAAATTCAGTCCATATGGTGTCGTGTTGGGCAGTGAGAGAACAATACCTTATCAAAATCATGGAGAGCCATTGAGTTATCTCCACCTATCTTGTTAGACGCATCAGACACAATCAATCCAGTTCGAGACTTCTCATCAAATAAAGCCGATACGTGCAGAACTTTCCCATTTTTCACAAAAGTCCAAGATATCCACTATAATCAAAAGAACAATTCTTAAGATAAAAGATTCGTATTAAACAAACACACATAGATTTTCCCAGTGCGAAAAGGAAAGATGCTAGTTTGCTGCAATCTCAGTAAACTCAGATATAATATCACGGAATATTATATCTGAATTCAGCCCTACATAAATCTCGTGCGAGTTGAAACACTATTGTTAGCCAATCAGATGGATAGCTAGTAACTATTTCAAAATCACGCCCACAGTAATTTTACACGGTAGCTCGTGGTCTAATATATAAACATTATCCCGAAACATTTCCAGACAGTGTCCGTAAACATCAAATAATTTACTCCCGCCGAAAAGTGTGGCTTAGTTAGGAGTAGAAAATATCAAAAGATTGTGCCGTGCGAAAATTTTAATCTCCTTGGAGTAAACGTCAATCATTGTCAGAGCGAAAGGGTTGAAATGATCGTGATTGGCTTATTATGGGATCTCGTAGAATATCGGCGAATATTTCGCACCAATTTTTCATAGCGTTACGTCTACATGGTATTCCCATGATTTACCATCTTGGTTTACCTAGATTGAGTTTGCTGGTGCCCGGCGTTCATGGAATATATGTATATTGTTAGTATTTACACAGACTTACGTCTTCGTTGTCATTGGAGTGGTGTGTCCGAAAATCTGATGTCCAATAAATCACCACAAACACCGTGGTGGCAATAGAGGCTGTCACTACGAATGAGATGACAGCCGAGAGTACCAATTCTATGTGAGACGTCAATCCACTTCGTTTCTTTTAAAGGAAGAAAAAAAATATAGAACATCAAATCGGCAAAATCCTCCACCATAGCTAGCAGCGCCAATGAAACGCATATTTCCTCCAGTTCCTCCTCCTTCCGACTTTCGTGTGGCCCAAAAATGATAAACTCGTTAAACATCGAAATAATTTGTGAGTGGATATATGAAGATAAGAATGCTTTGTCACTTAGCAAAATGTGGTCAAAGGTCACTTCGCAATGTGACCCAAAAATCAGGAAATCGATTGTTTTCTTTAGTGGATACGTTAGTAGAGACTATATATCCGGTATCAAAGTTGAGGTCAACAGGTCAAGGTCAGTGTGACAAAAAGGGAAATTACTGAAAACTTTTTTAAGGGATATGGAGTGTCATCAAACTTTCGAAATATGTAAAGCTCATAGCAAACAATACACCTACTGATGTCGAAAGGTCAAGGTCATCGAGGAGCAATAATCAGAAAATCACTGAAAATCAAAAATATTTTTGTTAATACAAGTCGATGCATTTGGGGGCGGCCTTTGGTCGGATTGCAAGATTGAGGTCAGATTGTCATGGCCAGGGTCAATGAAAGACACATAGATTTATCTCTAAATAACACAGCCCATGCTATCGATTAGGCTATAGTCAACGCTAGTTCCTCTCTTTGTCGGTGTCGTCATATAATCGAGCGAAACCGAACATTTTTTGTAGAAGGATGGGAACGTGCTTTACTCATGATCTTATCTTGTCGTCTAAGGGTATCATGTGGCTTCCAACTCATTCAACTCGTTCCTATAACTTTGTTTTGACTGGAAACGACTGATGCAAACGTGAGGAAATCCTACCAGGCCTATATACTGTATATCGTAGGTTCCTTAAAATTTCAAAAGCATTCGTTAATTATCTCACCTCTTTGTTTTTGTTACGATAGAAAACCGAGATACTCTCAAATGTCACAAATCATCAATGTGTCGCTGTATTAACCTTTTCATTTACAGCCCACGGTCATACAATAGAACGAGGTATTTTCAATTAGCTTCTTGGAGCAACGATAGGCAGAGTTAAATTTAAAGTGGCACTTACTTTTTGGTTCAATGACTATGATATCAAAGCATAATTTCCCTGATACATATTCGTTAGAATTTGTTTAATTGAACAATTAGCTGTGAGAAAATTCTGGGTCTGTGTTAATATCTCGGTGTACCTCCTTATATTTGTCTATACATAAAAAAAATCAGCAAATTCCTGGTTTGCTCCATGGGCAAAGTAAAATGTGTTGTTGCGAGTATACCTTACACATCTGTGATCAATGAGCTCGAAAAATCAAATTGTAACTTCATTCAGCTATATTCACTTACAATTTCGATATTCATAATAATGCTATTGGAAATTGGAGCGATATGCAAGAGGTGGGAAAAACTGACGACGTCTACCGACAGAAAGGCAACAATAGGACTCTACAAGAAAGCATCCCACAGCACCTAACATTCAGACCCGAGAACACTGTGGATTCCCGGACGTAGCCTTTTCTATCTCAACCGCGCTTTTATTGCAGCTGTTCACTTGGAGACTATGAAATATCCACACGGCCCCCAGCACCGACTTGAAGGAATTAGATACGCTAGGTCGGGAGCTGTGATGACAGACCAGCTCAAACAACTCATCTGGTGTTAATGAATGAGCATAGTGGACGTCTGATGGAGTAGACGCCTCGACATGGGCTAAACCTGGTAATGCAAGAATACACAGAAAAACAAAACTAACCTGTAATGCCCGACGTCGTCCAACCAAAACAATAAGCCTACATATATTTGTTGAGTGACAAGTACAGAAGGCGTGCCTCGGGAACTAACAGCCTACCAGCAGAATCATATCATATACAGGTAATAACCTGGAGCGATATCGCATGCTGATAGCAAAATACGAGCGTAGCGTGCAAGATCTATGGCGTTACTTTTCGTAGCTTGTGTATAATTCCGCTTAACCCGGGGCTAGGGCCCGTATGAATCCATGTACTTCAATATCCTCATGGTACTCATATGAACAGTCGCAATCAAAGCGTGACTGAGATACATCATTCTTTAGATGACGATTATACAACGAATATTATGGATTAAGAATACTGATCAGCCATACGGATTTGATATTTTTGGAACATCATGATGTCTTGCCGGCATCATTGAAAACTGTTGACCGCTTCTCTCTTGCAGGAAACAAGCCTATGTTTATGTATACTGTGATTGTCTTTTTGAATTTGGTGCTAATACTGTTATATGGAATATGGAATAGGTCTTTGGATTATGGACGCGGATATTCTCTAATGGACGACGGCTGAATTATGGATGACGGACTAGACGCTTGTAATTCCAAAATATCTTGTAAAATTCTGACTGGAACCCGTCTAGACCTGGACTTCGATCAGTTTTCATATTTGTTGAAGCATTACTCAGTTCAGTGTATATTAGTATTCCGTCTAATTTATCCAATTTCATATCACTCAATCTATTCAGTTCGATATTTTCCAAAAACCAGCCCCATGCGTCACTGGTTCAACTTCTTTTGCATATAAATTGCAATAAAAATGGTTTTGGGCATTCAAAATATCATTTGTGCTGTATATTACCTATCCATTATCCAAAGTCAACTTTGATATTAATTTTATTTATGCAGTCTCTCGTTTCTAGACCTAGCAATTACTTGGAAGTGTTTTCCCTTATTCTAATCAATGTGCCTTTGTTTTATCAATCATACTCTCTTTTTTCTGGTCAAGTTCCGTTTAATCAGTATCTGTCTACTTTACTTCTGATCTATTTGCATAGTTTTCTGGAATTCCTTCCTCGATAATTTGAATTTCTTCTAAGACCATTTATTTCTTACTGTTTTTTGTTCATTTGAGGCACATTTAATCGTTCCTCCCCTGATTTTCGTGAATAATGTACCTCGAAACAACTTGGCTTTCATGCAAAGTTGTAGATCTTGCATAGAAATATTTTCTTGGCGATTATAAAGCAGAGGAGATTATTTGTTTACTGTCGGATTAATTACTGATCAGAAATATCTAAGTATGTTTTTCTTTCAATAATGAACTATTTAATTTCTAGTATCCTATACCCCTTTCAGAATTAGTGAAGCTGCATTCCAATGTTATTGCTGCATGATCAGTTCTGTAACCTACAAAATAAATCAAGTCTGCTGTTTTCTTGGACTTTTACCTCACAATGTGTATCGCCTGTCATATTCATGTATTGTTCTCCAAACATCCACGTAAGTTCCCATTTTCGTTCATCTTTCCCAATATAAGCGTCTAATCCATCATTTGATACTCGCCGTCGCCCATTAAAGAATTCTGGCGTCCATATTCCAAACATCTAACCCATATATAAGCATGAGCCCCAGATTATAAAAAACAAGCATAATATATGTAGAAATAAGCTGATTTTCTGCAAGAGAGAAGCGGTCAACTGTTCTCAATGATTCCGATAAGATATCATGATGTTTCAAAATATCAAATCCGTTTCGTTGATCAGCATTCTCAACCTTATCTGGCCTGGGCTTTTGGGACCTGTGCAGACCTTGGGGGGAGGGGGGGGTGGCATTTCGCCCCATTTCCCTCATTAATTAATTTTCTTACCCCTCGAGCTAGAGGGATGAAACTCTCCAAACCGTATACTTGGGTCAAACTCTAACAGAAAATCTAAAAAAAGATGACCACTTGGATGACGTCACAGTGGCGTGATTTTTAAAAAAGACATTTTTTAGTCTGATTTTCGATTTTTTTTTTATTAATGTAGTTTCTCCACAAAAACTACATGATAAATTAGTAAATATTAATCGGAAATGGAATAAATAGTTTTTGTCCATTTCTCCTCGCCGTATAGCAGTAATTTTGAAGAAAAATTATGAAAAATTATGAAAAATCAATTTTCTGGTACACCACATGGCCGCCATTTCGAATTTTCACATGATCCTCTGTCTGTACATATGAACATCATGATTATCTTCAAATACATGGGCTTATGCGCCCCCCTAACCCCGGGTTAGACACAAGTTACGAAAGTTACGAAAGTAACGCCATTGATCTTGCACGCTACGTTCGCATACTTCTTTTTATATTACTTGGTGTGCGTTTGGGTGATTAATAATTTTATATTTTTCGGTATTCATAGCCGGGTTTAAAACTAAATTCCAATATCTGCATATTATAACAGACGGAATTGCTGTACTTTTCTCTTCATATTGCTAAGTAAGGATGTTTTTCAACATTTGTTCCATATACACTCACCAGGCTTACAGTACTTCAAAATGTTCAAACCTATGATGATAAAATTGCCTTGAGGATTCGTTTCTACATTATGAACTTGGTAGTCAAAATTATTATTTATCAATATGATAATGCCACAAGAATAATATCCAGGCGTCATGGTGCCAATGATTTTTTTTGCAACGCTGTGAGTGTCCTGTAAGCAGATCATAGAGATTGTTTTCTTTTTGAAGTAGTGGAAAACATCATTTTCTAATTTTTTTCCATCGGTCAATTCTTGACAATTCGTACTGGCTATATTTACACTACCTGCATGTCATTTTTTATTTTTACCTAAATGTCTAAATTGATTTAAAATAGGTTCGCTTGCTTTTCACGCTTGACTGGCTATGGTAAAAAACAGTCACACTTTTCAGATAGTATGTAATCACAATTAATATGTAGAAATGATGAGGCACCATGCAAACATCGACAATTGTGTACAAACACTGAAACTAAAGCGCCCATCTATTCTATATATCACACGCGTGCACTCTCACACACGCATACAAGTAGACAAAAATCATAAGAACAGGTCTTTCATAAATCAGATCTCGTAGCATTATTCCAGACATACAGATGTATGCAAGTGCATCAACCCGAAAGGTCTCGGAGAGAAAAAATATAAAAATGATAATACTGTAAATAATTGATAAATTGATAATTAATAATCAACCAGAAAAGATTGGAACTGTTAGTTTTAACCCTACTTTGCCTACTAACTGCCCCTCCACCCCCTCTGTTTTTTGCTCCTATCTCCGGAACGACAAAATGACAGCTGAGACACGGTGACATTGTAAATTACATTGGGGTCATTTTGAATCTACCAGGAAAGGACCATGAGTAAATTCCAAATGGCGTCCATGCGGAGTATCAAAAACGATATATTTTCGTCCGATGTCTTCAATTTTTTTGCTTTTCTGCGTGAGAAAGTGGATCAAACATATTTTATGTCATATCAGATTATTATTTATTTAGGAGTTAATGACCGCCTTAGTGAATATTATCGTGTAATAATTTTTCGATGTTTTGTTTTAGACCGTCAATCAAAAAACCGAGCGGCGCAGCCGCGAGGTTTTTTGATGAGGTCTAAAACTAAACATCGAAAAATTATTACACGATAATATTCACTAAGAAGGGCATTAACTCCATTCTAACATGCACAATGATAAATATTTCCTCATTTCATAAGCGGAATGGCAACTGTTCTGCACACTTGTCCCGTTTTGATGCGAGAATTTCGTGACTGGTTTGCAGGCCATGCTCGCGCGTGCTGTTCGTTCACGAGCTGCAGCTGTGTGAACTCCGCCCACTGCGCAGTGAATGAACCAATCGTCGCTCAACTTTGTAGCACTGCGTCACAAGAATGAGACGTCACCAGTTCGGCACGTGAATGAAACAGATCACAACAAACAAATGAAGATTATCGTGTGATAATCTCCGTATGTTTCGAGGTCTGGACCAATCAGCGCACGGCTATAACGCGGAGCACGTTAGAATTATTTATAATGCAGCTTTTGCGAAGAAAATAAATAAATAAAAAAAATCGAGAATTTTGACCGAAAAATCGTCCGAAAATGTCTTTTATTCTAATTAAGTGTCATCATCACGGCCTTCTATGATTTTTAAATTCATTTCTAGTAGACCTTGGCCCATAGATATTGTGTGGCGAGTTTCAGCCCTCTAATTTTAGGGGTAGCGAAAATATATAATCGCCCAGGACAGATAGGATTACAGCAGTCAATGTGTATTAAATAATAAACAAAAGAAGGAAAGAACATAGTATAGAGCTTCATGAACAAAAATTATTAAGCAAATCATTACTAACATTCAGGCAAAACATTCATATAACGGTTCATAAGTCATAAAAGCATATAGTATGGTTTTATATCTATAGCTGTTGTTGCGGAAAGTGACCCCCAATACATATTTTTGCTATCCTTATGGCTAGGGTGCTGACACTTACAACCCTTTGCCTTGGTTAACCCGGCTGGGATACCTTGATCACCATTTTCCTGGTGTAGATAGAAGGCGATGCATTGAATATACAGGGACGGCGGAAGCGGGGGCAGGAGGGGCTGCAGCCTCCCCCCCCCCCCCAAGTTTGAAAGGGTGGGGCTCAGCCCTCCCCCAGTTTCAACAAAGCTGGCCTTTGAAGCTTTTGCCATGATTTTGATTCTAATGCTTGTTCCCGACTGCTGCCACAGGCCAGTTTTCCCCTCGCGGAAGGCTAAGGTTTTCACCGGAGCGGCGACTGTGCACTGGAGGGCACGTTGCTGTTTGGTTTAAGGGTGCTCTGATTTGCTCATTCTTCTGTTTCCAGTTCGCAATGACCAATAAATTGTTTAGATGTTAATTTACATAGAAATCGCATTAGCTTTATTGGGCGATTAGCTGATTATCAAATTTAGAAATCAAAATTGCGTTCATATTATTTCTTTTTTGTGTTCACATATTTCTCTTCAAACACGACAGCGCCGTCCCAGAGGAGTTACGGAAGTTGGGAAAGAATTCGACTATGTTTACATTCAAAAGTCATCAACAAAAACAATCTCAGAATGCAGTTGATTATATAGTGATGATATGTTGTTTTATATGCCGGAAATCGGCCAGAATGCGTCTACAGCCATGTCGGAGCGCGGAGCCTCCGGGGCCTAGACGGCCCCTGGACCCTCGCCTAAAGTGCTATATGATAGTTGTCCCCCCCCCCCACTTTTTGGGAGCTTCCCCCGCCGCTGATATAACATTGTCATACGGGGCTTTTGGGTCTTCGAAAGCACTGTGTTTATATATAGCGCGAACTCTTTTTAAAACTGTTTACAACTGTTCTTTTTGTTTGTTCGAATTAATCTTTCCTGGAGCTCCGTTGGTGAGTTTTTTTTTTGTCTTGGTCAGCCCGACT
>JAVTVY010056294.1:0-31692 GCA_036873755.1 Hanleya hanleyi | reverse complement strand
AAATAAAATTTCAAATTGCTACTTTTATATTTCCCATGAAAGTTTGAAAATAAAGACTTTAGCCCCATTTGTACTCCTGATTGTATGAATTAGGCTGTTGCATTCTATCTGAAACAATGCCAGCAAATAACAAGCGTTCTGAGAACCCCAACATCTCGCCTTGCGGGGTCATCCGCCAAAGGTGCAGCAGTATTGAAAGCATACATGTAGAGCAAACAATAAGGTCTGGAATAAGTGATGCGGACAATAATGTCTGGAATAGATTATCTGGTACAGACAATAACATCAGTCCCATGTGGGATTACTGGCAAAAGTTAATCCCATGTAGGATGGATAGGTCAGTGCAGTCGGATTACTGGTACATAGGGCATTCCAGTGTGAGATTACTGCTGGGTGGACCAGTCCATGTTATTACTGATGGATAGTCCTCTGTGGGATTACTGCTGGATAGTCCAGTCCCAAGTGGGATTACTACCATCACCATCATGGTATGGATGGTAGTGATGGTATGGATGGTAGTGATGGTATGGATGGTAGTGATGGTATGGATGGTATTGATGGTAGTGATGGTATGGATGGTATTGATGGTAGTGATGGTATGGATGGTATGGATGGTAGTGATGGTAGGAATGGTATGGATGGTAGTGATGGTATGGATAGTAGTGATGGTAGAAATGGTAGTGATGGTATGGATGGTAGTGATGGTGTGGACGGTAGTGATGGTATGGATGGTAGTGATGGTAGGAATGGTATGGATGGTAGTGATGGTATAGATGGCAGTGATGGTATGGATGGTAGTGATGGTATGGATGGTAGTGATGGTATGGATGGTAGTGATGGTAGGAATGGTAGTGATGGTATGGATGGTAGTGATGGTATAGATGGCAGTGATGGTATGGATGGTAGTGATGGTATAGATGGCAGTGATGGTATGGATGGTAGTGATGGCATGGATGGTAGTGATGGTAGGAATGGTAGTGATGGTATGGATGGTAGTGATGGTATGGATGGTAAGAATGGTAGTTATGGTATGGATGGTAGTGATGGCATGGATGGTAGTGATGGTATGGATGGTAGTGATGGTATGGATGGTAGTGATGGTAGGAATGGTATGGATGATAGGAATGGTAGTGATGGTATGAATGGTAGTGATGGTATGGATGGTAGTGAAGGTAGGAATGGTATGGATGGTAGTGATGGTATGGATGGTAGTGATGGTAGGAATGGTAGTGATGGTATGGATGGTATGGATGTGATGGTATGGATGGTAGTGAAGGTATGGATGGTAGTGATGGTAGTGATGGTAGGAATGGTAGTTATGGTAGTGATGGTATGGATGGTAGTGATGGTATGGATGGTAGTGATGGTATGGATGGTAGGATGGCATAGATGGTAGTGATGGTATGGATGGTAGTGATGCTATGGATGGTAGTGATGGTATGGATGGTAGTGATGGTATGGATGGTAGTGATGGTAGGAATGGTAGTGATGGTATGGATGGTAGTGATGGTATGGATGGTAGTGATGGTAGGAATGGTATGGATGGTAGTGATGGTATGGATGGTAGTGATGGTATGGATGGTAGTGATGGTATGGATGGTAGGAATGGTAGTGATGGTATGGATGGTAGTGATGGTATGGATGGTACTGATGGTATGGATGGTAGTGATGGTAGGAATGGTATGGATGGTATGGATGGTAGTGACGGTATGGATGGTAGGAATGGTATGAATGGTAGTGATGGTATGGATGGTAGTGATGGTATGGATGGTATGGATAGTAGTGATGGTATGGATGGTAGTGATGGTATGGATGGTAGGAATGGTATGAATGGTATGAATGGTAGTGATGGTATGGATGGTAGTGATGGTATGGATGGTAGTGATGGTAGGAATGGTAGCGATGGTATGGATGGTAGTGATGGTATGGATGGTAGTGATGGTATGGATGGTAGTGATGGTATGGATGGTAGTGATGGTATGGATGGTGGTGATGGTATGGATGGTAGTGATGGTAGGAATGGTAGTTATGGTATGGATGGTAGTGATGGTATGGATGGTAGTGATGGTATGGATGGTAGTGATGGTAGGAATGGTATGGATGGTAGTGATGGTAGGAATGGTAGGAATGATAGTGATGGTATGGATGGTAGTGATGGTATGGATGGTAGGAATGGTATGGATGGTATGGATGGTAGTGATGGTATGGATGGTAGGAATGGTATGAATGGTAGTGATGGTATGGATGGTAGTGATGGTATGGATGGTATGGATAGTAGTGATGGTATGGATGGTAGTGATGGTATCGATGGTAGTGATGGTATGGATGGTAGGAATGGTATGAATGGTAGTGATGGTATGGATGGTATGGATAGTAGTGATGGTATGGATGGTAGTGATGGTATGGATGGTAGGAATGGTAGTGATGGTATGGATGGTAGTGATGGTAGGAATGGTAGCGATGGTATGGATGGTAGTGATGGTATGGATGGTAGTGATGGTATGGATGGTAGTGATGGTAGGAATGGTAGTGATGGTATGGATGGTACGAATGGTAATGATGGTATGGATGGTAGTGATGGCATGGATGGTAGTGATGGTAGGAATGGTAGCGATGGTATGGATGGTAGTGATGGTATGGATGGTAGTGATGGTAGGAATGGTAGTTATGGTATGGATGATAGTGATGGTATGGATGGTAGTGATGGTATGGATGGTAGTGATGACATGGATGGTAGTGATGGTAGGAATGGTATGGATGGTAGTGATGGTATGGATGGTAGTGATGGTAGGAATCATAAGAAACATGTGTACCAAGTTTCATAATCATTCAATGACAGCTGACAACTGCAGCAAACTGTGGTGTACAGATGTACATGTGCACTTCGGCTAAACGCAAAACTCAATCAGTTGCCACAATTTGGAGAAAAATTAATATTTCATCTCAAAAATAGCACAAATAAATCCTCCAATCATAAGAAACATTTGTACCAAGTTTCGTAATCATCCAATGAGAGCTGACAACTGCAGCAAACTTATCATGTACATGTATATGTATACATGTAGAGGCCTACATGTACAATTTACCTAAACAGAAAACTCTTCATTTGCCATAATTTGGAGAAAAATTAATATTTCTTGTCAAAAATAGCACAGGTACATCCTCTAATCATAAGAAACATGTGTACCAAGTTTCATAATCATCCAATGACAGCTGACAACTGGAGCAAAATTACCATGTAGATGTATATGTATACAGGTAGAGGCCTGTATGTACAATTTACCTAAACAGAAAACTCTTCATTTGCCATAATTTTGAGAAAAATTAATATTTCTTCTCAAAAATAGCACAGGTACATCCTCTTATCATAAGAAACATGTGTACCAAGTTTCATAATCATCCAATGACAGCTGACAACTGGAGCAAACTTACCATGGACATGTATATGTACAATTTACCTAAACAGAAAACTCTTCATTTACCATAATTTGGAGAAAAATTAATATTTCTTGTCAAAAATAGCACAGGTACATCCTCTAATCATAAGAAACATGTGTACCAAGTTTCATAATCATCCAATGACAGCTGACAACTGAGCAAAGTTACCATGTAGATGTATATGTATACATGTAGAGGCCTACATGTACAATTTACCTAAACAGAAAACTCTTCATTTGCCATAATTTTGAGAAAAATTAATATTTCTTCTCAAAAATAGCACAGGTACATCCTCTTATCATAAGAAACATGTATACCAAGTTTCATAATCATCCAATGACAGCTGACAACTGCAAAAAACTTTCCAAGTACAGATGTACATGTGCACTTCAGCTAAACGCAAAACTCATTCATAGGGATTTTAACATTAGAGTACCCCAGGGGTAGTACCCCCAGGTGGCATACCCACCCCCATATTTTTTATATTTTTTTTATATTTTTTCTAATTTTTCTAGATTTTTTTTTAACTTGCTAAACCAAAAACCCATTCATTTCCAGGCAGGGACACCGACACCGACGACGACATCCTCTTTCCCCCTCTCACAATATCTCCCCTTTACTTCGTAAGGCGAGATAAAAATGAAAAACAACAAAAAATAAATACCTTTCACTATTCACTGTAAGTCAGCGAATTGTTGTTGCTGTAAAATGCTGCTAATACTACTTAGGCAATAACGACATTCAATGTAAATCAGGAACCTTCACTGGCTGTGTGATCTATCACTTTGTCATGGTACCCATATTTCGACAGTGATGCAGTATGTCAGAGCTAGAAAATGGAGGGTGTTCAACAGCTCAGCTGATACAGCATGGTTTTAAATTACTGTTGAAAGCCGAGGCTGTTGGAACACATGCCAAATTCGCTAGATTGTTCTGGAAGACAACCACAGCCACAACAAAATGATGACAATGTTAGATTTGGAGTGTATGTTGGCAGTTAACATGTGACTTAACATACAGTGTTTGACCTTGACAAAATAGGTCAACGTCAGTCATATTCATAGACTTCAGTTCCATCATCAGTTGCATATGTGGTATCAATTTGGAATGCCTAGCTATATTTCATGTTATATCATAATATAAAGTGTATAACATTGAGAAAATAGGTTCAGTCAACTGGGATAGGCTTCTAGTCAGTCAGCAATTGCACAAATATGATGAATTTGGAGAGCCCATCTTCACTTAGCCCATTTTCACTCCTTTAAAAATTATTGTTAATGCTAAATTTGACCTAGATAAAACAGGTGAAGGTCGGTCAATTTCATTAATTAAGCCACTGATCCATCACCAGCTGCATATGTGGTATGACAAGAAAGATGAGCAGACAGACCGACAGACAGACAGACAGATGACACGGAAAATTCAGTTCATTTTGAAGCATCATTAAATATCATCTTCAAAGTCTAAATATTCTGTCAAAATTCACCAGAACACACCATTTTACTTCAATTATAGAGCACAAAAGCAATTCCGAGTAGGGATCACAATTTTATTTCGTATATTTCGCTATTAGTTCTAGCATCTTAAGCAGTGAACAAAGTTACAAACAGCTCCATACGGACAGTATATATACACGGCATAATGTGATCTGAGCCAATACGCATTTATGAATAGGTAAGCCAGTAAATTATGTCAGTCAGGTTGGACGGATATAAAAATGCCGCCATTTTCAGAAATTGTTATATGTTAAGCGATAACCTGACAGTGATCTACAAATGGTGTGATTCAGGTGTTACAATACACACTCCACAAATGTTGTAACTCGCATGGGAATATACAATTATGAAATATGCGTGTTACAACATTTGGAGGTTTCCATCAACTCTGATGTGGATTGCCAAGAAAATTATACCTATGTTATCTTAAAATGACAGTCCTTATCCAAACTTCATGACATGTAGAAATATTCAATGTAGGTACATACTCACAATATCATGCAGTTTACTTAGTTCTCGCCAGATAAGCAGATTACATGTATATATTGTTTTCATCAATTACAGTATGTATTGTATCACCTGAATCACACCATTTGTAGATCGCTGTCAGGTTATTGCTTAACATTTTAACAATTTCTGAAAATGACAGCATTTTAATATTCGTCCAACCGGACAGACATAATTTACTGGCTTACCTATTTATAAATGTGTATTGGCTAAGATCACATTATGCCTTGTATATATACTGTGCCTATGGAGCTGTTTGTAACTTTGTTCACTGCTGAAGATGCTATAACTAATAGCGAAATATACAGAATGAAATTGTCATCCCTACTCTGAGTTGCTTTTCTTCTCTATTATTCGAAAATCATCAGTGGTTCCAATGGATTACTTCAATTAGATATACATGTAAAAATTTCCCAGGTGAGATGTGCCATATAGCAGGTATGCATAAGTTCCACTTCAAAAATCTTTGAAGCACTGATTCGGAAATGAAATGTTTACTTTGTTGACACAAGCAGTCTAGTAGTCCACTTATGTAAAGTGCATAATGCAATAAGACAACTATTACAGGTTTTATTAACTGAATGGTCAACATACAGGCCTCATACAATAGGAGGCCTGAAAGGTAAAGCAGAAATCAGTGTTACAGTATGTCTATTTGACCAAAAGGGCCTGACTTCAAGCCCATTTGAATCCTTGCAATTTTCCATACCGACCATACACTCATGGCAGCGTATTTTCTCTGACTGCATTTTAGTTATGTGTGTAAGCACGGGTTGATATAGCCTAGATTTAGATATATTTAGCTGACTTTACCCTATACTACATGAGTATGTCAGCGCTAACAGCACCAATGTGCTTTCAATCCATTTTTAAACCATAATGCTAGTAAAATTAGTAATTGTACAAAAGAATGTATGAGATATAAATCAAGCATTATGTTGATGCGCTGCAAAATCCATATGAGAGTTGACCCTTCAATTTTAGTCAAAAAGAAATTTCAGTCCTTTGAATTCATTTGTCCGTCTGACAATAATAAACTTCATGAACAGATGAAATACCAATAAATTGTGCTATACAAGTTTACTGTCTATAGTGCCCCGAATGATGAACAATATCACGAACCTACATGATGAAGCAAACTCTTCAGATGTGGCCTGGGGTATGTAGATATTGGATTCAATTCATGAGAATTTCCTATATTTAAAAAATGGTCATTTGGCTTACAAGGGATGTGAATTATAACACTGGGAATCTTACATTCATGTTCAGCAAAATAGAATTACTTTTCCCTGATTAAGAAGCAAATTTCCATTTTTGTGAAAACAAAATCTTATTTTGAGATGCAAAAATGCATCTCCATGATTCGCCAACACCACCAAAATCTTGTCAGTTCTTTGCCTATCTTGCAAGACGATTATACCCAAATTTCATGGAAATCAAACACGTTGTTCAGAAGATATGATGTTACACATGTTTACCTGCATTCATGTCTATAGCGCCACCTAGTGATGACCAAATGCTACGAAAAACAAGCGGGTGAAATCTAAAGCCCTAGGGAGATGGCACATAAGAGTTCAATGGAAAAAACTTTAATCATAATAATGATTATGGAGGTTTTGACGTTAAGTCAGATAAATGAGATTTTTCATTTAAATGGCAATTTGGTTCGCACCGAAAGAGAATTACCATGTCGGCAATCCTATATTTATGCTTGGCAACCTAGAATAGAACAGTTTTTAAATATTTCTCCAAGCGATTTGGTGAATTTTCATTTCACGAAAAACTTCTCTTTTTTTTGAGACACAAAAAACTTGCTTTTATAATTACGCCAGATACTCCAAAACCTTTTCAGCACATTGACTAGCCTTCAAGTCCATTGTAATAAAATTTCAAAGAAATCGGACGAGCCGTTCAGACGAAATGCTCTGAAAAACTGTCATGGATCTGTTCAACCATGCTCTGATTAGAACGCCACCTAGTGGTGAGCAGCGAGTATCGAAACACAAACAGACAAATTTCCCAGGCCTATGGAGATAGCACACCAAGTCTGACCCGAAAATATTAAACGGTTTCAGAGATATTCACGTTTAAAGACGAGGCGGCGGCGGCGGCGGCGGCGGCGGCGGAGCCGTTTCTCATGAAAACATAAGAGCATCCACTTTGTGGAAATGCTCTAATTCGGAGAATCGTGCACAATTATCTGACTCCGATGTGTATAACAACCAGATTTAGTGCCCAAAGTGTACTACAAAGCTCCCCTCACCTATATTCCGCCTCTTTAAATAAAACACCCCCACCTGTCCTCTTTAGCTGTTGACCTGATCCATCCTAACAATCCCAGATACAAACCTCACAGAAAACAGCCAAGTGGCGTCATTTTTAATCTCTTCATACAGGTTAGGGTCACCCATACCTTCCCATACAAGCGTTGTTTAACGAATGTCATAATTTCGGTAGTAAACAATCTTTTGATGACAAAATATTCGTATAATGCCGCTTAAAAATCCTGAGATAGTTGGAATTCCATATAATGTGCAAAACATTTCCAGAATTTTCGCTTTTTGCTAAAAAGTGACTATGCGTGAATTCTGCCAAAAATTATATTTTTAATTCCATTTTCTCACATGGAATCCTTGCATGTACAGACCAAATTATGCGTTTAAGAATATCATCCGCGGTAAAATTGTTTTGCAGAAGTTATTCACAAAATTGTGTTTTCTGCCCAGCTGAGATTTTAAATTAGCGTTATTTCTAAAAGCAAGATCTTGAAATGAATTTTAATTATTTGACGCATTTTTTCATGTCACTGACTAATTATTGGTAGCAAGTTTTCAAATAAAATATACGAGGAAAGTAGCAAAACTTGCGCGTTTGAGTTTTTTTTAAAATAAATTAATTTATGCAAAACCCGGATTGTAAACTCGTCAATGTAACTTTCAGAGATGCGAATAGATATTAATGCCATATTCCAAATATCAACTTCTCATTAAAGGTGGATTCGATAGTGATAATATCAGATACTGATATACCGAACTGTGAAGGTTAACCCGAACCTATTATAATCGTTTACTCAATGCGTAATCTCACCTCCCTGACAGAGTCCGTCAACGACACAGCGACACTCGCACTAACGCCGTAATTGCTTATAAGAACGCGCGCTTGCATTTATTCGCGAGTTGGCTGGTATATCGGATATTTCTAATAACTTTCAACTGCCAAATTTCAAACTGCAAAAGTTAATGAAATTTTAAAATTGACAAACTTTGAATTTAAATTGATATTACCAAGTTAAAATTTGATGTTTGTTAAAAAAACGTAAATTGAAGATCGTTTCTTGTTTAGTTTGCCCCCAGGCGGGGTAATACAGGTGTAATGGCGTAAATGATGTAAGCTTCCAGAATGCTATTTGATGGAGCGGGGCATAGTTTAAAGAGAAAGTAGGCCCTGGGGGTAGGGCATGTTTTTCCACCAGAACTTGAAAAGATATAGATAACGAGAATACGTCATGAAAACTCATGGAGTATTTTTACCAGGAATTTGATTAATTAAATTTTTCTTGCCCTTTTCAGTCTCTTGGCGATATCTTCCCAATAGCTTAGAATAAGGCCATGGAAATTCACCCATTTCTCAATAGCATGGAGAAGATACTAAAAGAAAAATGAAAAAAACCCTATAATTTCATATGTATATTTATTTTGTGCGTTATTCAAGTCAATTTGATTGGAAGTCTGGCTAAACCCAGTTATGTAAAAGAACCCCAATTGCAGCTCAGTCAGCGTCAAATCTTCTACAAGTGTCAAACAAAACAAATGGAGTGATATTATCCGAAGATGCAGTTAAACTTCAGCGAAATGCAAGCGCCTTGAGTTCCCCCGAGAAATACAGAAATATAAAAAAATATATTGAAAATGTTTTGTTTAATATTTGCACTTGTAGGTACCATATGGGGAAAATAAGATTTCAGTACTATTATTTGACACTTTTAGATCAATTTTGACGCTGCGTTTGTGGTTCTTATAGTTAAAGGGTAACTCGCCTGAACGTGTTTTCCGTTCTACACCTCCTCCTTGATAAGTTCTTTGTAAATTGATTTGTTTTATTGGAATAATTCATTTTATGTCGAGATAGAGCGCTTTTATTTCGGGCTAACCAACTTTAGGGCTCCGCCATTAGATACGTCAGAGTTGAGGTAAAATTACGTCAGAATTGAGGAAGCATAACGTCCGAGTTGAAGATTTCTTAAATTTTTTTAAACACCAAAAACTCCGCACTGACTTTATAACAGGGTAAATCAGCATATATGATAAGCAAGAATATTTGCATGAAAAGGATTGGTTCAAAGAACTCTTCAGTTGCTTTTCAATAATAAAGATTTGCTTGTTTTTCCAAATTCAGCGGGATTTTTTTATTTCTCTAATCCAAGAAAACTTTTCTTAAAGGAGATTTTCAAAGGACAATATTCTTATATTTTCTTAGTAACTCGTGTCCAAGAAATAATTTCCTCCGTAAGAAAAATAACTGCTTATAACTAGCTAAGATATTGATTCTTGAGCAGGAGTTGCAAACTAAGAAATTATAAGAATATTTTTCTTTGAAAATCTCTTATAAGAATATTTATCTTGCGTGGCTCCCAAGAGAAATTTTCTTGGATGAGAGAAATAATTATTTTTTGTTGAATTTGGAAAAATAAGCAAACCTTAATTATTAAAAATCAACAGAAGAGTTCTTTGAACCAATCCTTTTCATGCAAATATTCTTGCTTTATCATCTATACTGATTTACCCTGTTATAAAGTCAATGCAGTGTTATTCTTATTCAAGAAAATTTAAGAAATCCTTTTTTACTGTGTGGAAGTGACGTTGTAGCGAAGAGCATTTGACGCTACCGATGACGTCGCCTCTGTTACGTCGCATGGAACAAGAACAACGTCACAACCCATAGCGCTTCCATGTACAAATATGGGGGCGCCCTACGACCACTCTTCCCAAATTATCACATCGAATGGATCATTTCCTTAGAACACCTCATTTCACGGAGCATATATATATTGTAAATTCCTGAAGCAATATGATGTTAAAGCCCGGCGCACACGAGAGCTATCAGCTGAGCTGACGGCCTCAATTGCCTGTCAGCTCAGGGGCTAGCTCTCGTGTGCGGGCAGTTTTTGGTGAGTTTTTGGCCTCGCGAGGCCGGGAAAAAAATATCAAACTTGTTTGATAATTTCGCCTCTCGAGGCCAAATCCTCGGCGTGTGCGGCGAACGCAAGCCAACAGCTCAGCAGTTTTATTGGACCGGCCAATGAATCGCATGTTATTTTCACGCGATTCATACGCACGACTCTTCAAATGGTTTTGAAGAAGACGTTACGAGGAAACTGAAATCAATTTCGTGAAACTTTTGCTCACCGTGTGCGCTGAAACCACACGGGAGCTAGCCCCTGAGCTGACAGGCAATTGATGCCGTTAGCTCAGCTGACATCTCTCGTGTGCGCCGGGCTGACTTCTCCTTTAACAGCTCGACTGACAGTCATGTTGACTACAATAACGTAAAAACTAAATATGAATATGAAATTATATTTTTTCATTTTTTGCTACCAATATCTTCATGTCTAGATTGACACGTGGGTGAGTTTTCATGGTCTAACTCCAAGCTATTGGTTAGATATCGGCAAAAGACTGACAAGGGTTGGTGAAATTTGATCAGTCAGATTTAAGTGTGAAATTCAAAAGGCAAATCAGATAGACGGGTGTTTCCTAAAAAAAAAAAAAAATTGAAAAATACAATGTAGAAGATCAAGGTAATGAATATGGATACCTGCATACTAAGGTGGCGTGTCATATTTTCTCCACTCTGTTCTACATTACTGGTCTGGAAATGAGTATGAATGATTCTGAATAAATGCATTTTCTTGAATTTAGATGCGAAGATGCCTAGTCAGATTATAAACTTTAATCTGGTATACTGGAATACAGCAAACCTGTAATCTTTAGATCGTTCTCTTCAACACTGTCAAAAAAGTGAACGCTGTCGTTCAAATCTGAACACTTCTGTACAATGTGAAAATGTGTTGGAAAAAATCACTACAAAGTTATCGAAACTGACCGTATGACCGTTCTTAAAGGAATTATGAAAACGATTTGAAAAAAACCCACATGCTAAGTATTTAAAACTAGGAAATGTGTTCAAATCTGTTGTGTGCATCACGCGACGTGTTCAGAATGATGTGAACATCTGTTAATATTTTACATCGGCGTTATAAATGCTGTTCGTATATGAATAAGTGTGTTCACATTTGAACACGTTGTGTGCAATACTTACTGAACGCCTAAAGTTATTGACCGCGTAAAAGCGTACCATTGTGCGTAAAAGTGTTCAAATATGTAAACATCACATTTGAACACATATTCCTTAGTTTTGAAATACTTATCATGGGAAATTCTTTTGTAGATATATTCCATAATTTCTTCAAGAATGGTCACATATATGTAACACATTTCCACATTTTACTTAGCGTCCAATTCTCGGCTTGTGGGTCTTTTCTTCGGCGGGATTTGTTTTTTCAGGGTTAAATTGCTATTTGATTTTGTAGAAGTCGCTATATTTGATCGAACGCTGGTTTTTAAATTCCACAAAAATGATTTCCCATCGCCAATTGGTTGTATATATTGTGGTAAATAAAAGGTGCCTGTACTAAAATTAATTTTACTAGGGATATCTAGACTGCATCCTTTGGTGAATCAAACGATATGAGTGCATAGTTGTACGGTCTTTCCTTGAAAGTTCAAGAGTTGGCAGTTGCATATACCCAGTGCAATGAATACAATACTCAATAATACATTTGAAGAATTAAAACACACAAATTTTCACAAATATATTCCTCTATAAATTGAAAGCTGAATAATGTGGCGAGCTTAAATCTATGTGAATTATTTTGTTGTCATATTTTTTCGACAGGGGCGAATAAAGAACTAGGCCCATGGGCATATATAGAAAGGTGGTTCAGAAGATAAAAGTTGTTGCTTGATTGAGGGTTGGGACAGATAACATCCATTGCAAGTGAACTTCTCTTTGCATAATCTAGATTTTATTGCACTGTACTTCCATTTGTAAATTAGTGTTTTGTAATTTATGGCTAACAGGAAAAATAGTTTTTAACTGATTGTGATACCCGAGTATCATTTTCAGAGACTATCGATTGACTGGCTGCAATAGTGGAGATAGTAAAACTCAAAAGAATAGCTGCTTCCTGAGTAGCAGATTTCTTTTCCAGAGTTTCAATTCAAAATAGTATCTATTTGTTTGAAAAAGCCCCCAAAAAACACAAGCTGATCCGTATGTAGTGGTAATACTATTATACATACATGTACACCCAGTACTGGCACTGAATGAAAGTATTAGAACACATGAATGCATGAAACAATAGGTGGCAAGACATCCATCTCAGAATATTTCAGTTCTCAGACATGTCAGATAGTATTATTTCTAAGTTTAACTTCAATTGATTCATTATTTTCACTTCATACATGTACCTATATATCTAACACCAGTCCATGTGATGACCTAATTTTAGCTTGACCATTGATCAGAAACTAGACCCAGCATAGATACATGTACAGCCCCCAGAGCTATGGTAGGGCAGCTATTTACACATGTACATGTTGCCTCCTGAACTGTATTTCTCCAAGCTGAGGTCAATGTTTGGAAGAGTGACCATAGCAGGCTTCCATACTCTAGTGCGTATTAATCTGATATCTTGAAGGAAAACAATTAACAGAGTATTATTTAATACAGGTAAGGGATCAAGTACATGCTAAGTGACTATATATAGGCCTACAAAGCCTGTCAACCACTAAAGGATAACTATTCTGGTCTGAGAAAGAATAAACAGTTTGGAACTATTTTTATACGTGTACTTCGGACAACCCTAAAATCAGAAATTTTCTAGATAGCATAATAAAGGTGAGACAACTCACCTTTCTAATAAAGGTGAGACAACTCACCTTTCTAAAAATATTTGTCCGTATGATTTGGTAATCTAGGGAACTTAGGTTTGTTGCTTGGGTGCATAAATGGATGCCATAACTATGCTCTTAATATGGTCGAGAATATTCGTAGGATAGAAACTTAAGTTTATATAATATCAAAATTTACACCATAGAATATGGACATATGGATAGCAGGATTTACATACACAGCTTACAGTACAAGGGAGGTAAGTAGAGCTAGGTACGAGAATGAAACTATGTATGCTCAATAAAACACAGTTCTTGATAGAATTTAGAATAAACTGGAAAACAGATGTATGTTTACATTATTTGCTAATGAACTCTGCCACAAAATGACGGTCTACTTTCTATTTAGGACCAAGAAGCCGCAGTTTCAGTCAACAACTTCAACATGTCCCTTCCCGATTCACAACCTTAGGCAGGGGCTATGCTGAACTACTGAACTTAGTGGCCATGCTAAAAATAGCACGGACTGTATATCATAACAGGAAGACAAACAGCTGTGTTTGACACAAAATATTGGGTCCTGAATCTCAACTATTAAACTGGCGTGGTGAAATGACCTCAATAAACAAGTATTTGTAGTAATCTGTTGGATTACTCAGTCGAAGGAACTCCGCCGGGGTGTAGGGCATACCGCTAAGTTGTATCCCCATGCCGACAAAACATGCACACGATAGCCGGCTACCGGGCTTGGCCAACACAGAACATCACGCTATACATACAAAACACAATATAGGTACGACTACATGATCATAATTCAGGTTGAAAGTTACTCACACCGTGGTTAGGAGGTTCGATCAGACAAAATACTGGGTGGACGAAAAGGGATAACGCACACGAAGCATGCTTACTTACACGAGGATTCACACAAATCAGTCTCCATTCACTGAAGAGTTCCAAAGTTAAAAGTGCAATCTAACGTTATAAATGTCCAGAAACTATGGTGTTATAGAGTGAAGCTGAACGAATTGCCACGCCAGATCCCCAAAAAAGTCATCTCATATGCGGTTTCCATAACAAGGGTGTAATAGGTCAACTCCGAAGAACCGTCTTTTCCCTATCAGTCACGCAAATATTTGCATAGGCAGCAAAAACGTTTGCCTGTAGCAGTGTCCATAAAACCTGTAAATATTTTCTAGAACCGAAATGATAGATATTTCTATTGAGAGATATGCCAAGTTTGAGACGCAAGGGTTTGTGTGTTTGCTTGCTCTCTATATGCACTCCTAGCTGAATCGCTGAACGGAATAAGGCGAAAACCGGCGGCCGGTGGCGTGTGCCATGTGAGACTTGATTCAGCTTGAACATCCCTGGTCTTCAGGATCACAGGGGCTCGTTACCGTTGTTAATTGGTTAAATAGGTTGATTATAGGGGGAGGGGGGTCGAGGTCGGTAATAAAAGAAATCTTCTTTTATTACCGATAATCAACCTATTTAACCAATTAACAACGGTAACGAGCCCCTGTGTTCAGGATGGGGTTGGCCACGCCATAATTATATCTCGTTTGTTTTAAATACACCCGATGAGTGTACATAAACGCAGGAACATTACAATCGTCAGATCCCACATTCATTAGCTAGCCATTGTCCAAATTGTGTGTTCTAGGCCTAGCCCTAAATGTATGATCAATCTCAGTAAACTCAGAAAAAATATCACGGAACATGCGTCTCAAATTCCATTGGTTGTCGGGCCGTATTGCGTCACATGACAAGGAAAAAGGCGAGAAGAAAGTGACCGGTCATAAATCGCGCTCCAGGAAGTCTGATATCGCAGTTAGAGCTAAAAGTTGATAATCGCTTTTCAAGTCGATATCCCTGTTTTCGATCGTAAACCCTAGGTTTTCTAATTGTTGAACACTGAGCTCACCCAAAGTATTATATCGAGAGAATATAGTTTTCGAATTTAAAATGTGATCAATTCATTCAATTTATCTTTCCATTCCATACAATTTAACCATCAATATATTTTGGTTCTAACTTGCCTTGACCACTAAAAAATGAAATTAAAAATTATTTTAATGGTCGCCTTGATGACACAAATGTGTTTACTAATTAGGGATACCATGCTATGGATATTTGTTAGCTCAATAGGTTAGACGCTGTGTTGAGCCCAGAAATGAAGCTTTTTTTTTTTCATCGTTGTGGGTTCGAGCCCATTTCTGTCATTTGTATGGTGATCCTGTTTACCCCCATTTTATATTATTTCGGTATTTTTCCAACTAAAATATTATCGAAAAATAGCTTTTACGTGTATATTGCCTGTAATTAATTATAAACGATAATTCATTTCATGAGTATGGGATCATTGTATTCTTGTATTTCACGTCGGCTGTACAGTGAAAGTACCGTTAAACGTTTATAAGTCACCGAAGAATGCTTACAGATTACATTTTTCTGTATTATGTATGAACTATCCACAAATCCTAGAAGAAATATCTATTCAGTTCCGATGTTATATTTCTGTATGCACGCTAAAGATGTTGTCCGACTGAGCTCTGCCCAAGACGAGGCGACAATGAGGCCAAGCCAGTAAAATTACTGTTGAGCAGCACACTCTACTACAGAAACAAGGGACCAAACAGAGACAAATACTCCTCTGTCTGCAGTGATACCTCGGAGGAAGTAACAGCAGATACACACCTCAACACTGATTAAACAATGAGCTGTCCATGAGTGAATAATAGACTTAGTATATGTCGGTAGAAAATGTTTTTGCACGTTTTCGCTTCGAAGTATGCAGGGCAGGTACACAAATGAATACAAACTGCTGTGGATAACCTCATTGTGCTGACACTTGCATGTTTGATCTGCTAATATTTGATCAAGAACATACCAGAAGATTCTTGATAATAGCAACTATACGTTACATGTAAATACAACACACTTTCATTCCAACAATTTTTTTTTTTTATTGGCCCTAGAAAAATCAGTGTGCCAGTGCGCAGTATGTCTGCTTTCTTTGTCGTCCGACTGGTAGTTGGGATGCGTGTTAGGGCGCAGTATGTATGGGCCGCTGCCTGGGGAAAGGGACCATGGCCCTTTCACGAATAATAAATTATAAAATTTTCCATAGGAAGGACCTTATAATTCAAATGGGAGCGATGTTTTGTAAAGTCTTTAATGGGAAGTAAATTGATAGAAGCTGCTTCTCTTGGTCATTCATATTATATATCTCTCGTGTCTCTTTTTCGAGGGAATAGCTCATCAACTATCTCAAACACGTGTCATATTCAGTCAGCTTTCCTACATATTTGATATGCTGTTTTCATGTCTATCTTACAAAAATACGGAAATCCGAAGTATTCCACGATATATTTTTTTTTTTTTTTTATTTGAGTGGGACCGAGAATCACAATTGATTGCACCACCTCCTTTGTCATCCTCGCGAGCCAGTGTATCGATCGATCTATTAGGATCGATATACACTGGCGTGGTTAGTTACCCATAGCAGTTCTGGATATAAATAGATCAAGGGATTTCCTCTAAATCAAACCAATCAGTGAATGCGCTAAGCTAGCTGATAACGCCAATCGGCTTAGAGGTACGAGATGTGACGGGTTTGAAATTTACCGCTGGCCAAATTACTTTGATGTCAGACGGAAATGACATCGAAAGTCAAAGCCAAAAACGCAGGCTTGGGATGCCGACATGCTAATTTAAAACAAGCGCGGGGAATGAAATTTACGAGATTGTGTGATACAGGCAACGACTCAAGAACTGAACTCATTCGAATCACCAAAGGATGTCAAGGTAAACCCTCTGCTAGTAAGTAAGATTTACCTGGACCGGAGAAGATGCTCCTTTGTTAGCAATCCAAATAGTAATGCATTGCTAGTTTACCGTCAGACGAGCGCCGTTGGGGGGGGGGGGGGGAATTGTTTTCTCGTTGTATAAAAGTTATTTGCTGGGTCTACACATGTATATTTCTGCAAGACAAAATTGAGTGCAACATAGGCGGTCAACAAAAGCTCCTTTTCAGAAAGCACTCCTTTGATAGAAAATTAAGAGCTTTGTCCAGGCAGTTACACTAGCCAGTTTGAAACTCGCAAAGTCTGAATTTTATCTTCCCATATGAAGATTATCTTGTCTTATGCTCTGCCTATTTTGTAGGCCCTGTGTTTTATGTTTTTTTAATAACAGCATCTTGAAATAGTGGATTTGTACAAAATCGTCTATATTTTGATGTGAAAACAGCAAACTTTTCTCTCCGTAAACATATGAAGCCAGTCCTGAAACAGAACCGCGTTTGGGCAACAACAAACTATTGACAAAGTCAGTATTTCAGGGTTAAGTTTACCTTGGTTCTTGACTGCACTGTTATAATTCACATCGTAAATTTACAGTTAAATGTACTGGCAGAAAAGTTGCCAGTACATTCAACTGTAAAATTACGTTGCACCGTATTTTACAATTACCGCTTTTAACAGGTTTTGAACTGTAAAATGTTGCACCGTATTTTATAATTACCGTTTATTGACAGGCATTCAACTGTAAATTAGGTTGCCCTGTAATTTACAATTACCGTTTTTTTAAACTTCCTTTAAACTGTATAATTACGTGGGACCATTGTCTACAATTATCGGTTCCGCGGCAACGTAGGTCACTGGAAGGCCGAAATATCCATTGCCCTTTCGCGTATTTCAGCTCTTCGTGTTTACAAATGCTATCACCACAAGTTCGTGAATAATCACGAAATTATTACACGAATAGTGGCACACAACTCCAAGTTGGATAAAACCAAAACCAGACCGTACTATAGACCGAAAATTAAAGCTAGCCGCTGCGTCCGTTTCAGTGCGTGTTCTGAAAGTGCTCTGAATGTTGTGTCGTACAACGCACGTGTCGGATGTTTCCTGCAGCTGGACGTTTCGTGTGCAAAGATGTCAACCTCCTTTCAGAGAAAACATGAATTTTATGTTACGTGTGTGCGCAGTTAACCCATTCCAGTTGATGTCAGCTGAAATATCACTGATCAATTTCCAGATTAATGTGTTTACGATTAAATGGACTGTAAACTCCAATATACATTTACTGTGAAATAACGGTAATTTATAACAGTGTGGTTTGATATATTTGCGGACAAAAAAAGAGTGCTGTTTTCACCTAAAAAAATAGACGATTTTGTACAAATCCACGAGATTATTGTATACCCATTTCCTGATATCGGCCCTGGTATCAGCCGGAGACCCCCATGTCAGCCAGAGGGCCGAAGATATGGAAATGGGTATGTCGTAATCTGTTTATCAAATATTTATAGATGAATGATAGCATTTTACATGAAACTGTTCATCGAAAATCGAGCCCTCGGTAAAAATGCAGTTAATGTTGCGAAAATTTCTTCGTCCCATTGCTGTGTTGACCTCACACAACACGTTAGAGCGACAATCGGCTAGAACGACACCGGGTTCGATGTCAGGATCGATCATAGGACGACTACGCATACCTCGTACTAGATCCAGGTGAAAAGCACAAAAGTGCGCTCGGCCAGACTGCAGTGAGAATACGACAGTAGTATAGAGCCGTGATTTCGAGTCCTATTTTCCAGGGAGGTAACTCTTGGTGCCCTTTTTTCCAGGTTAAAGGTATAGGGGACATTTTTAATTTGCATCTTGGGGAGATGACGGGGAGTTCCGCCACGTGGCGCCACCAGCTCAAGGTCACGTGGAGGTCAAAAGTAGTTCCGGCAACCTTTAACCTTTGTATTCTTCCGCGGTCTGGTGGTGATGCGGTCACTTCCGCGGACACAAAGTAGTCCCATGTCAACCAAGTGACTTCCAATGTTAATGTATACGGGGAATGCCTAAAAAGAGTATGGGAATAGACGTTTTGTGACCGGGGTGGGTCCCTAGTGGATCGAATGGGTCGAGTGAGGTGTCAAAGTGAAGCGCTCCTCGAGGGCCATTCAGTCATCGGTGGGTGCATGTAAAATTAGGATTTTTGCCCGAAAATATAAAAAGCGAAACACGGACTTTACCCCTAAAATAGGGGAAAACACCTATCAACCCTAGCCAAAAGGCTAATATCGATCCCCGGGCTTATTGGGACCTGCCTATCAAGTCAATGGGGTGGGTGCATGTAAAATTAGGATTTTTTCCCCAAACTATAAAAAGCGGAACACGGATTTTACCCCTAAAATAGGGGAAACCCCCTATCAACCCTAGCCAAAAGGGCTAATATCGGTCCCCGGGCTTATCGGGGCCTGCCTATCAAGTCAATGGGGTGGGTGCATGTAAAATTAGAATTTTTTTCCGAAACTATAAAAAGCGGAACACGGACTTTACCCCTACAATAGGGGTCTGTATTATACAATACAAGGGAAAATGCCTGTATGGGGTATGGGGATGGTCAATTTTTTTCGTGGGCTTTACTATGGCTTGTGGGGTCTCGTTTTTCTCGTCTCGCCAAGAAAATGACAATTGGAAGGATCCCGGAGCGAATCGGTGAAATTTTTGGGAAAAGTCACCGAGGTCTGTATATAGGCTCATACTGGCTATATGGGGGGAGGGGTGGTCAATTTTTTGTTGTTGTGGGTGTTACTATGGGTTGTGGGGTCTCGTTTTTCTCGTCTCGCCGAGAAAAACACAATGGGAGGGGTCCCGGAGCGAATCGGTGAAATTTTTCGGAAAAGTCACCGAGGTCTGTATATAGCCCCATGTAGTCCTATACTGGCTATATGGGGGTATAGGTTCAACCTGGGAAATTCATACACGTTCATTGTGATATGGGTTGTTTGGATTTGTTTTTCACGTCTCGTCATTTAGAACACGATGGGAAGGGTCTCTGAGCGCAACGGTGAAATTTTTGGAAAAGTACCATATAGCCCATATAGTCCCATACTGGCTATATGGGGGTATAGGTTCAACCTGCGAAATTCACACACGTTCATTGTGATATGGGTTGTTTGGATTTGTTTTTCACGTCTCGTCATTTAGAACACGATGGGAAGGGTTTCGAAGCGCAACGGTGAAATTTTTGGAAAAGTACCATATAGCCCATATAGTCCCTTACTGGCTATATGGGGGTATAGGTTCAACCTGGGAAATTCACACACGTTCATTGTGATATGGGTTGTTTGGATTTGTTTTTCCCGTCTCGTCATTTAGAACACGATGGGAAGGGTCTCGGAGCGCAACGGTGAAATTTTTGGAAAAGTACCATATAGCCCATATAGTCCCATACTGGCTATATGGGGGTATAGGTTCAACCTGCGAAATTCACACACGTTCATTGTGATATGGGTTGTTTGGATTTGTTTTTCACGTCTCGTCATTTAGAACACGATGGGAAGGGTTTCGAAGCGAAACGGTCAAATTTTTGAAAAAGTACCGGGTAGGTCTGTGTATAGGCTCATATAGCTCCATACTATATATATATGGGGTATAGGTTCAACCTGGGAAATTCACATACGTTCATTGTGAAATGGGTTGTTTGGATTTGTTTTTCACGTTTCGTCATTTAGAACACGATGGGAAGGGTTTCGAAGCGAAGCGGTGAAATTTTTGGAAAAAGTTCACCGAGGCCTGGGTAAGCCCATAGGCCTATACTGCATGGCTATGGGGTATAGGCCCATACGGGATGGACGTTTTGGGGTCTAGGTGAGCCCCTAATGATCCTATGGTGTCGTATGAGGTCTTATTTTGAAGCTCTCGTGGAGGAGCATCCGACTGGACTAATAGTTCGTTCGTTTTCAATATTCTGCGCATGCGCAGTCTGGCCCGTATTATAGAAAGCAGACATTTTGGGGGGTATGTGGGTGTGTGTTTGGGGTAGAGATGGACCGCTATGGGTCTGAATTGGTCGTGTGAGGTATCAAAGTGAAGCTTGTGTGGGGTAGAGTCAGAATGGCGTGCTTTTAAATGCAAGTCGCGTCAATCTGCGCATGCGCAGTTGGTTGTAGTAAGTAAAGTGGCCATTTTGGGGCAGTGCGGGAAGGTATTTGGTGTCGAGATGGACCATCCTTGGTCCGAATGCGTCCAGGGAGGTGTCATTTTGTAGCTCTCGGGGTGTAGACCCCGATTTGAGGGATGTTCACGTCATCTGTGAAGTCATTGGTGACGTCATCAGTACGAATAGTAGCCAAAGTGAACATTTTGGGGCAGGGAAGGAAGGTATTTGGGGTAGAGATGGACCATCCTTGGTCCGAATGCGTCCTGGGAGATGTCCTGTTGTAGCTCTCGGGGTGTACATCCCCATTTGAGGGATGTTCCCCTTATCTGTGACGTCATCGGTGAGGTCATCAGTACGAGTAGTAGCGAAAGTGGGCATTTTAGGAAAGTGCAGGAAGGTATTTGGTGTAGCGATGGACCCACCTTGGTCCGAATGTGTCGTGTGGGGTGTCATTTTGAAGCTCACCCCGATTTGAGGAATGTTCACAGCATCTTTGACGTCATCGGTGACGTCATCAGTACGAGTAGTAGCGAAAGTGGGAATTTTGGGGCAGTGAAGGAAGGTATTTGGTGTAGAGATGGACCATCCTTGGTCCGAATGCGTCGTGTGAGGTGTCATCTTGTAGCAACGCGCGCCAACACCAAGCTCAATGCTTCAACGCCCTGGTGAAATAGCTCAGAAGCTCTGATTTTCTAGATATTCCATGGAATTGTCACTCATTCTTCGAAATGCAGTGACGTCCGTCGTTACGCCTTAACAGACCGGAGAGAGTACAACAACAGCAACAAGGATGAGACATGAGAGAACAACAACAACAAGAAGTTTTTTCATATAGTTTATTCTCCCCAATGTTACATCATACCCACGCTGGGGGAGCCACGTTGGGTATATTTACAATTCAAGAAGACTCTTGTCCAATCAGAGGCCACCATTTGCATCTGTCATATTCGTTCCTGTCCGTTAGATGTATTCTTGTCCAATCAGAAGTCTCCATTTCAGAAAGTTCCATCCTCGGTCATGTTCGCTTTGAACCGTTTATTCTAATCATCGTCGGGCAGCCCAGGATACTGTTGAGGCAGCATATCCTCAGATAGTTGTTTGTGCATTCTGAGTATCTATCAGTGCATGGGTGAATACATTCACCCGATGGGAAGATTCCGTAATTTGGTCACGAAGAACGTAACATTGGTCACCCTCTCCACTGTCCACTTGGTGTTGGGGCGTTGTTGTTGGGCCCATTCCAAGGGATCCACGGTGTCCAGTTTCTCCAGCATCGCCTCTAGCGACGCCCGGTTAATGATGGTAAACGGTTGGTCAAATACCCGGATGTTACCGCTCGGGTAAAAATATCGGACTTGATCTGTGTCCTTATGCTGTAGCACATAACCAAACGCCAGATTCAACTTGAAGGCCGTAGTTTGATCGTTGAAGATGGCTTCCACGTAGCTGCGTAGACGGGCGAGGTCGGTCCGTCGGAAATTGTAGATATCTTGAATAGGGCGATGACGGTAGAAACAGTGCCGGATCATGGGCCAATGGCGCCAATAGATGTCACTCATTGGATGGTCTTCGTGTAACAGATCGCTAGGAACATTCATGGGTTCGTCCACGAAGTGTACTTTGCCCTCCACGTCGTACAAAATCTGGCCCAAGGTCCTGTCGTCGGAATTTGACTGTTGAATTAGGGCGACATCATGATCGGCCCTCGTGCGATGGGTGGGAGTTCCCCCTGTCTCGATATTGGTGCCTCCGGGTTCTTCTACCTGCAAACGTGGCTGCGGAACAGGGTGTCGTGTGCGTTGGTGTCGCAGCAACTGACTGGTCAGTTTGAAAAGCCGACCACATTCTTCGCATGGACGCTTGGGTACTTCATGGCGTGCACGTGTGTGGCGCTGTAAATGATCCGGGCGCTGAAACGATAGTGTACATATCGTACAGCTATACCGGGTGGTTCCTTCGTGCTTGGTAGCCTCATGGCGGCGCAAGTCGTGCAGACGAGTGAATGATTTCGAGCACGTAGTACAAGTGAACATCTTGGTGGCTGACAGAGTGTCTGATGAAACGGCCAGGCCGTTTCCCTTTTATAGCACGCTAGCTGGTATCATGTTCGGGCACCTCCGTGTCTCTTCGGTGATCTCCGTGACATCTTCGGTGACCTCCGTGTCTCTTCAGGCACCTTCGTGACATCTTCGGTGACCTCCGTGACATCTTCGGGCACCTCCGTGTCTCTTCGGTCACCTCCGTGTCTTTTCGGGAAGTGACCGAAGGGACTCGGAAGTGAACGACATTGTGGGAAAAACCCCACAGACAGGTCAGTACATGTGCTATCATGTTCACACTCCGTCACCGAAAAGACACGGACTGAAGATGGCGGACCTCGCCCGGTGGTGGTGGTGGTGGTGGGAGCTCCCGTGTGGCAGAGCTCTTGGATCGGAGCGCTTGGAGTTCAAAGCGTGTGTGACATTTGCATATGACCTCTGTGAGGTCACTTCTGCTTCCGTTCACGTGACCGGAACTGACATTTGACCCCGGCGCGCAATTTTATCCGGTATTGTTAGCGCGCGCCGGGGTCAAAGGTCAGTTCCGGTCACGTGAACGGAAGCGGAAGTGACCTCACAGAGGTCATATGCAAATGTCACTTCCGAGCTCTGATCTCCACACGCTTTGAGCTCCAAGAGCTCCGATCCAAGAGCTCTGCCACACGGGAGCTCCCACCACCAGTCCGTGACTTTTCGGTGACGGAGTGTGAACATGATAGCACATGTACTGACCTGTCTGTGGGGTTTTCCCCACAATGTCGTTCACTTCCGAGTCCCTTCGGTCACTTCCCGAAAAGACACGGAGGTGACCGAAGAGACACGGAGGTGCCCGAAGATGTGACGGAGGTCACCGAAGATGTCACGGAGGTGCCGGAAGAGACACGGAGGTCACCGAAGATGTCACGGAGATCACCGAAGAGACACGGGGGTGCCCGAACATGATACCAGCTAGGGTGCTATAAAAGGGAAGCGGCCTGGCCGTTTCATCAGACACTCTGTCAACCACCAAGATGTTCACTTGTACTACGTGCTCGAAATCATTCACTCGTCTGCACGACTTGCGCCGCCATGAGGCTACCAAGCACGAAGGAACCGCCCGGTATAGCTGTACGATATATACACTGTCGTGTCAGCGCCCGGATCAGTTACAGCGCGCCACACGTGCACGCCATGAAGTACCCAAGCGTCCATGCGAAGAATGTGGTCGGCTTTTCAAACTGACCAGTCAGTTGCTGCGACACCAACGCACACGACACCCTGTTCCGCAGCAACGTTTGCAGGTAGAAGAACCCGGAGGCACCAATATCGAGACAGGGGGAACTCCCACCCATCGCACGAGGGCCGATCATGATGTCGCCCTAATTCAACAGTCAAATTCCGACGACAAGACCTTGGGCCAGATTTTGTACGACGTGGAGGGCAAAGTACACTTCGTGGACGAACCCATGAATGTTCCTAGCGATCTGTTACACGAAGACCATCCATTGGCCCATGCTGCGGCACTGTTTCTACCGTCATCGCCCTATTCAAGATATCTACAATTTCCGACTGACCGACCTCGCCCGTCTACGCAGCTACGTGGAAGCCATCTTCAACGATCAAACTACGGCCTTCAAGTTGAATCTGGCGTTTGGTTATGTGCTACAGCATAATTACACAGACCAAGCCCGATATTTTTACCCGAGCAGTAACATCCGGGTATTTGACCAACCGTTTACCATCATTAACCGGGCGTCGTTATAGGCGATGCTGGAGAAACTGGACACCGTGGATCCCTTGGAATCGGCCCAACAACAACGCCCCAACACACAATGGGTCGTAGAGAGGGTGACCAATGTTACGTTTTTCGTTACCAAGCTGACCGACCACTCCCATCGGCTGAATGCGTCACTCATGCACTGATGAATACCATAACATGCCGTACATACTCTATATGTCTACATGCTGATCGTTGACGGTACGGAGGTGACCGAAGAGACACGGAGATGACCGAAGATGTCAATGAGGTTACCGAAGAGACACGGAGGTGCCCGAAGAGTCACGGACGTCACCGAAAAGACACGGAGGTGACCGAAGAGACACGGAGGTTGTCTAAAAGACACGAAGGTCACGGAAAAACGTTTAAAAGTGGAAATTTTTACGGCATTCATCATTTCCAGATCCACAGCCGATATGTTCTCTTGCACAACTTGCCAGAAGCTGTTTACTCGTCTAGATAATTTACGAGGCCACGAGGCCTCCACCCACAACGATGCTCGGTATACTTGTACAACCTGCGCACGGTCATTCAATCGGGAGGATCATTTACTGCGCCACGAACGCTCATTCCACGAGGGCGCGACGGAACAATGTAACGGGTGCGATCAACTCTTCAAACGACCCAGTCAGTTAAGACAGCACCAACGTTTGATTCATAGTCCATCACCACGGTATGAGCGACAACTTTCCACTAAAGAGGCACCCATGAGGGTCAGACCTAGTGAAGATGAGCCCGGGGAGACGAATGCCACGGGTGATGCGATCACGGAGAGCCCGTCTATACCCACAGTTCAGAAGAGCCTAGATATCCAGCCGCTCCCTAGCATTACTGTTCCCAGTCATACGCCTGACAACAACGAACATTTTCTGGAAGATGCGATGAATGTTCCCAGCGATCTCTTACAGGACGCCCATCCAGTGAGTGACATCTATCAGCGCCATTGGCCCATGATACGGCACTGTTTCCACCGTCATCGCCCTATTCAAGATATTTACAATTTCCGACTGACTGACCTCACCCGTCTACGCAACTACGTGGAAGCCATCTTCAATGACCAAGCTACGTCCTTCAAATTAAATCTGGCGTTTGGTTATGTACTGCAGCATAAGGAGACAGATCAAGTCCGGTATTTTTACCCGAGCAGTAACATTCGAGTATTTGACCAACCGTTTACCATCATTAACCGGGCGTCGCTAGAGACGATGCTGGAGAAACTGGACACCGTGGATCCCTTGGAATGGGCTCAACAACAACGCCCCAACACCAAGTGGACAGTGGAGAAGGTGACCAATGTTACGTTCTTCGTGACCAAATTACGGCATCTTCCCATCGGGTGAATGTATTCACCCATGCACTGATAGATACTCAGAATGCACAAACAACTATCGCAGGATATGTTGCCTCAACGGTATCCTGGGCTGCCCGACGATGATTAGAATAAACGGTTCAAAGCGAACATGACCGAAGATGGAACTTTCTGAAATGGAGACTTCTGATTGGACAAGAATACATCTAACGGGCAGGAACGAATATGACAGATGCAAATGGTGGCCTCTGATTGGACAAGAGTCTTCTTGAATTGTAAATATACCCAACGCGGCTCCCCCAGCGTGGGTATGACGTAACATTGGGGAGAATAAACTATATGAAAAAACTTCTTGTTGTTGTTGTTCTCTCATGTCTCATCCTTGTTGTTGTTGTTGTACTCTCTCCGGTCTGTTAAGGCGTAACGATGGACGTCACTGCATTTCGAAGAATGAGTGACAATTCCATGGAATATCTAGAAAATCAGAGCTTCTGAGCTATTTCACCAGGGAGTTCAAGCATTGAGCTTGGTGTTGGCGGGCGTTGCTACAAGATGACACCTCACACGACGCATTCGGACCAAGGATGGTCCATCTCTACACCAAATACCTTCCTTCACTGCCCCAAAATTCCCACTTTCGCTACTACTCGTACTGATGACGTCACCGATGACGTCAAAGATGCTGTGAACATTCCTCAAATCGGGGTCTACACCCGAGAGCTACAAAATGACACCCCACACGACACATTCGGACCAAGGAGGGTCCATCTCTACACCAAATACCTTTCTGCACTTTCCTAAAATGCCCACTTTCGCTAATACTCGTACTGATGACGTCACCGATGACGTCACAGATAACGGGAACCTCCCTCAAATGGGGCTGTACACCCCGAGAGCTACAACATGACACCTCCCAGGACGCATTCGGACCAAGGATGGTCCATCTCGACACCAAATACCTTCCCGCACTGCCCCAAAATGGCCACTTTATTTACTACAACCAACTGCGCATGCGCAGATTGACGCGACTTGCATTTAAAAACACGCCATTCTGACTCTACCCCACACAAGCTTCACTTTGATACCTCACACGACCCATTCAGACCCATAGCGGTCCATCTCCACCCCAAACACACACCCACATACCCCCCAAAATGCCTGCTTTCTATACTACGGGCCAGACTGCTCATGCGCAGAATATTGAACACGGACGAACTATTAGACCAGTCGGATGCTCCTCCACGAGAGCTTCAAAATAAGACCTCATACGACACCATGGGATCATTAGGGGCTCATCTAGACCCGAAAACGTCCACCCTGTATGGGCCTATACCCCATAGCCATGCAGTATAGGCCTATGGGCTTACCCAGGCCTCGGTGAACTTTTTCCAAAAATTTCACCGTTTCGCTTCGAACCCCTCACCATCGTGTTCTAAATGACGAGACGTGAAAAACAAATCCAAACAACCCATATCACAATGAACGTGTGTGAATTTCCCAGGTTGAACCTATACCCCCATATAGCCAGTATAGGACTACATGGGGCTATATACAGACCTCGGTGACTTTTCCCAAACATTTCACCGATTCGCTCCGGGACCCCTCCCATTGTGTTTTTCTCGGCGAGACGAGAAAAACGAGACCCCACAACCCATAGTAACACCCACAAAAAAAAATTGACCACCCCTCCCCCCATATAGCCAGTATGAGCCTATACACAGACCTTGGTGACTTTTCCCAAAAATTTCACCGATTCGCTCCGGGATCCTTCCCATTGTCATTTTCTTGGCGAGACGAGAAAAACGAGACCCCACAAGCCATATAGTAAAGCCCACGAAAAAAATTGACCATCCCCATACCCCATACAGGCATTTTCCCTTGTATTGTATAATACAGACCCCTATTGTAGGGGTAAAGTCCGTGTTCCGCTTTTTATAGTTTCGGAAAAAAATCCTAATTTTACATGCACCCACCCCATTGACTTGATAGGCAGGCACCGATAAGCCCGGGGCCGATATTAGCCCTTTTGGCTAGAGCTGATAGGGGTTTTTCCCTATTTTGGGGTACAGTCCGTGTTCCGCTTTTTATATTTTCGGAAAAAAATCCTAATTTTACATGCACCCACCCCATTGACTTGATAGGCAGGTCCCAATAAGCCCGGGGACCGATATTAGCCTTTTGGCTAGGGCTGATAGGTGTTTTCCCCTATTTTAGGGGTAAAGTCCGTGTTTCGCTTTTTATATTTTCGGGCAAAAATCCTAATTTTACATGCACCCACCCATGACTGAATGGCCCTCGAGGAGCGCTTCACTTTGACTCCTCACTCGACCCATTCGGTCCACTAGGGACCCACCCCGGTCACAAAACGTCTATTCCCATACTCTTTTTAGGCATTCCTCGTATACATTAACATTGGAAGTCACTTGGTTGACATGGGACTACTTTCTGTCCGCGGAAGTGACCGCATCACCACCAGACCGCGGAAGAATACAAAGGTTAAAGGTTGCCGGAACTACTTTTGACCTCCACGTGACCTTGAGCTGGTGGCGCCGCGTGGCGGAACTCCCCGTCATCTCCCCAAGATGCAAATTAAAAATGTCCCCTATACCTTTAACCTGGAAAAAAGGGCACCAAGAGTTACCTCCCTGGAAAATAGGACTCGAAATCACGGCACTATACTACTTACGAGGAGTTCCTCGAGGGGAAACCACTCCTGTTCGCGACATCAGCCCAAGGGCAGATAACCGATATCAGATCCGGGGCCGGGGTGGGTTAGTGAATAGAACGTCTCCTCTTAATACGGTACCAACACCATAAGCTAATCCAACTATAATCCAATTATCAGGAATTGGCGGCATTTATCGAGCCCAAGAACAACACCAGGTTACAGGAATTGGCGGCATTTATTGATCCCAAGAACACCACCAGGTTACAGTTTCAGGTTACAGTTAGTTCCATGTACATAATAATTAAAATGGTTCTTGATTCTTCGTGTCCGTGGATGTCCGTGCATGTCTGTTCGAAGCGATAACTTCCTAACGCTTTGTTGGATTCTTCCGAAATTCGAAATACGCATTCCTTGTGACAAGACGCCAGTCCGTATTGCATGTTAGCAACATCTGCCTGAAGGTGGCGCCACTGGTTCTTGCTTCTTTGTGTCCGTGGATGTCTGTGTACGTCCGTGCATGTCTGTTCGAAGCGATAACTTCCTAACGCTTTGTTGGATTCTTCCGAAATTCGGAATACACATTCCTTGCGACAAGATACCAGTCTGTACAGCATTTCAGCAACATCTGCCTGAAGGTGGCGCCACTGGTTCTTGCTTCTTTGTGTCCGTGGACGTCCGTGCATGTCTGTTGGAAGCGATAACTTTCCAATGCTTTGTTGGATTCTTTCGAAATTCGGAATACGCATTCCTTGCGACAAGACGCCAGTCCGTATTGCATTTCAGCAACATCTGCCTGAAGGTGGCGCCACTGGTTCTTGCTTCTTTGTGTCCGTGGACGTCCGTGCATGTCTGTTGGAAGCGATAACTTCACAATGCTTTGTTGGATTCTTTCGAAATTCGGAATACGCATTCCTTGCGACAAGACGCCAGTCCGTATTGCATTTCAGCAACATCTGCCGGAAGGTGGCCCCACTGGTTCTTGCTTCTTTGTGTCCGTGGATGTCCGTGTACGTCCGTGCATGTGTGTTCGAAGCGATAACTTCCTAACGCTTTGTTGGATTCTTCCGAAATTTGGTACACGCATTCCTTGCGACAAGACGCCAGTCCGAATTGCATTCAGCAACATCTGCCTAAAGGTGGCACCACTAGGTTAAAATGGATCTTGGTTCATTGTGTCCGGGGATGTCAGTTTGAATTCTTTACAAGCGATAACTTCCAAATGCTTTGTCACATTCTCACGAAATTCGGCATGTACGCATTCCTTGCGACAAGACATTGGCTCAGCCGCTGCTATTGCATTTCAGCAACATCTGCCTGAAGGTGTCGCCATTGGATCTCGCTTCTTCATGTCCATTCCTGTTCGTGGATGTCTTTGCAAGCGATGTTCTTTGCAAGCGATAACTGCCAAATGCTTTGTTGGATTCTCCAGAAATTCAGCATACGCATTCCTTGTGACAAGACGCCAGTCGCCGGTTTCAGCAACATCTGCCTGAAGGTGGCGCCACTGAGTTTCTCTTCTTCTTGTCCGTTCCAGTTAAAATGGGTCTTCAATTTTTCTATGAAATCAATCTATTCCACATCATATGATTTACCCTAAAGCTTTTGCATGAACCATTTTTTATTTCAGAAGTATAATATGAAATAACTGGCGGGGAATCCCCGCAGTACTGAACCCCTGGTTTTTGAATTTCGTGTCATCTTAAACGAAGGACAACATTTCCTTCAATTTTGCTATCGAATAATTGCATTTCACATCATATGATTTACCCTAAAGCTTCTGCACGAACCATTTGTATCCACACATGTAACTTACTATATTAATTACAACTGAGTTCCTAAAGTTCGGTTGCACACTGTGCATATGAGCAATTTCCTGAATTGAACTGAATTCATCCTTGCTGGTCTTCAGACTGACAGATGATGGCATGCTCTGAAGACCAGCAAGGATGAATTCAGTTCAATTCAGGAAATTGCTCATATGCACAGTGTGCAACCGAACTTTAGGAACTCAGTTGTAATTAATATAGTCTGCAATATTGGTATAATTCTGTCACCCGTCAATGAATTGTAACCCCCAAAGGCTTCAATTTATCAGGCACAGGCCCATGTTTTACCCCTCGGCCAATTTTGGTCATGGGGTATTGTCATCGTCTTGTACGTCCGTCTGTCCGTTAGTGAGCGAGATAGCCGGAAAACCGTTCCGCTGATGAATCCCAAATTTGGTATGCTTATTTACCTAGTCAAAGACCAGAAGTCTATTGAATTGGGATCTGATTGGGTGGAAACCTGGGCGGCCATCTTTAATTTTATGCAAAATGGATAATGATCCATATCTCGGAAACCATTCAGCTGTTCAATACAAATTTGATATACATCATCGATACATTAAGCAACTTTCAACGAATTATCAAACAGGCTTTTCTGATTAACTGGAAACCCTGGAGGCCATCTTTGATTTATGCGAAATCGATAATGATACATATCTCCATTACCATTCAATTATTTTATATGAAAGTTGGTATACATCATCGATATATCCAGATACTTTGAATCGGGACCTGATTGACCGAAAACCTTGGTGGC